>CAUYQG010184544.1:0-66859 GCA_963574415.1 Tarsius wallacei
TAACTGTATATTTGACAAAGGTTTAACATCTAGGATCTACAAGGAACTCAAACGTGCTGAAAAGAAAAACAAAACGGCCCTATCAAAAAGTGGGCAAAAGATGAATAGACACTTCTCCAAAAAAGACATATAAGCCTTCCATGAGATTCCACCTAACTCCAGTCAGGATAACCATCATCAATAACTCAAAAAACAATAGATGCTGGAGAGGATGCTGAGAATAGGAAACACTTCTACACTGTTGGTGGGAGTGTAAACTAGTATAGCCTCTGTGGGAAACAGTATGGCAATTCCTAAAAGATTCAAAAATCAACCTTCCATGTGACCCAGCAATCCACATTATGGCAATATACCTGGAGGAACTCAAATCGTTCTGTGAAAAAGATATCTGCACATGCATGTTTATTGCAGCATTATTAACAATAGCAAAAACATGGAACCAACCATGCTGTCCACCGAAAGTGAACTGGAAAAAAAAATGGTACATATACACGAAGGAATATTATGCAGCCATAAAGAAGGACAAAATTATGAATTTCACAGCAACTTGGACAGACTTAGAGTCTATAGTACTCAGGGATCTATCACAGAAACAAAGAACTGAGTGCCACCTGATCTCACTCATAAGCAGACCCTGAACAATTATCATAATACTTTAAGAAAAGGATTGGAAGTAGTGGGAAACTCTCAGGGGAGGGGACAGGGCACACTTCATCAGTAATGGTATCTGACCTTAAACCAGGTAAAGTGGGGATCAAAGTGAGGCCTAAACTTCACCTGTACAATGACCATTTGTATACCTAACCCTGAATTGCATCCACATCTTTGAAATAAAAATAAAAATAAATCAAAATAGGAACCATAACTGTCAAGCATTTTTTTGCCAATGGGCAAAAATAGGTTTGTTTCTTCCTGTAGTGTGAAAAAATCTGTGTTTTGGGATTTGGATTTGACGAACTCTTGGAAAGCATTTTCTGCATCCTTCTCATTGTGGAAGCATTTTCCCTGCAAAAAGTTGTCGAGATGTTGAGAAGATAGTAGTTGGTTGGTGAGAGGTCAGGTGAATATGGCTGATGAAGCAAAAATTTGTACCCCAGATCATTCACTTTTGAAGAGTTGGTTTGCAATGTGTGTTTTCTTGTTTTCATGGGGAATTGAGTCCTTTCTGTTGACCAATGCTGGCTGCAGGTGTTGCAGTTTTCAGTGCATCTCATTAATTTGCTGAGCCTACTTCTTAGATGTTATGGTTTCACCGGGATTCAGAAAGCTGTAGTGGATCAGACTGGCAGCAGACCACCACACAATGACCATGACCTTTTTTGGCTGTAAGTTTGGCTTTGGGAAGCACTTTGGAGCAAGAGTCTTCTCAGTCCAACCACTGAGCTGGTCATCACCGGTTGTCGTATAAAATCCATTTTTTGTCACATGTTACCATCTGATCCAGAAAAGGTTTGTTGCTACTGCATAGAATAAGAAAAGATGACCCTTCAAAATGTCTATTTAAAAAAATTTTCATCAGCTTATGAGGCTAACCCACTTATCGAGCTTTTTCACCTTTCCAATTTGTTTCAAATTCCTAACAACCATAGAATGGTCAATGTTGAGTTCTTTGTCAACTTCTCGTGTAGTTGTGAGAGGATCAGCTTGGATGATTGCTCTCAGTTGGTCGTTGTCAACTTCAGATGGCCAGCCGCTATGCTCCTCATTTTTAAGGTTCTCATCTCCTTTGCAAAACTTCTTGAACCACCATTGCACTGTCTGTTTGTTAGTAGTTCCTGAGTCAAATGTGTCATTGATGTTGTAAGTTGTCTCTGCTGCTTTACAACCCATTTTGAACTCGAATGAGAAAATTGCTTGAATTTGCATTTTGTTTAACATCATTTTCATAGTCTAAAATAAATATAAAATAAACAGCAACAAGTCATTAACAAAAAAGTGAGAAATGTGCATTAAAATGATGTATAACATAGCCACATTTATTTAAGAATGTATTTTAATATCAAATGGCAAATTTCAACAATGCAAAAATTGCAATTGCTTTTGCATACCTAATAGAATTTTTTTTCCTATTTCTGCTTAAAATGTCATTGATATTTTTATAGAGATCACGTTGAATCTGTCAATTGATTTCAGTAGTATTGCCTTTTTAGTAATATTAATTATTCTTTAGTAAGGGACATCTTTCCATTTGTTTCCTCTTCAATTTCTTTAACCAGTGTTTTGTAGTTTTCCTTGTAGAGGTAAAACTCTCTGGTTAATTAAATTTGTCCCTAAGTATTTTATTTTGTTTTTTCTGTAGCTCTTGTAAATGCAATGCCCTCTTGATGTTTTTTTCCAACTAGTTCATTGTGTATAGAAACGCTATTAATTTTTATATATTAATTTTCTATGCTGAAACTTTAACTGAATTCCTTTATGAGTTCTAAGAATTTTTGGTAGCATCTTTAGGTTTTTCTCTATATAAAAGCATGTTGTGTGCCATGCTTGTATGGTAGAGTGTAGAAAGGGTACAACATATAAAAGACAGCCAGCTCCTTCTTAAAATAGTTCTGTAGAAGCAAAAGCTAGAGTCAGAGGTGACCGTGATAAACAGTGATCATGCTCCCTAGAAAGTTGCAGAAATCTTTGATGAGAAGACATTGGTCTTCCCTCAAGGCATCAATAAGGAAAGAGCTTCAGGCAATTGTCCTTCATTCTAAAAAGTCAGTGTAACTGCTGCTGACACTGTTTCATAAATATTTAAAATCATAAAGAATAATGACACAAGCAGGCTTATGAAGACTGAATTCTACTCTCTGCAATATCATCAAAATTCTAAAACAAATACTGGGTATCTTGTGTTATTTCTATTATTCCATTATTCTATAGTGCATCTCTTCACCTGTATGCTAAATAACCATGATGTACCTACTTTACAGTAGAGACAGAAATGAAAACATGAATAAAAATACCACTACCCTTACAAAATTCATAGTCAACTTCAGATAAAAACATATACATATAGTAATTCCACTACATACAAAACTTCAAGTTACTAACTTTTAAGATGGATTCACATGTCCCATCATGTTTGTCTTGCCCTACAGTCTCCTGTTGCTAAGGATCTTTCAGCTCTACCTTCTTTCACCTCCTCTCCCTCTTCCAGTCAGTAACTCTCCTTGCCTGTCCCCATATACCAGCCGTTGTGCTGTACTACTGAACTTTCCAAGGTACTGCACTGAAAATGTTTTATTTTGGGGGGTTTTAAAATGTATTATTTGTTTCATATGTATTATAAACCTATTACAGTACAGTGCAATATAGCTGATACAATGTTAGCCTAGCTACTCAACTAACACAAACTTTGTTGGACTTACGCACAAGTTGGACTTTTGAACAAATTGGACTTATGAATGTACTCTCAGAATGGAACTCGCTAGTATGTGTGGGACTTACTGTAATTCCAGTGCAATGTGATACAGTAAGAGTAGAATTATACAAAAACTGTGGTAGGCAGTCAAAGAAAATAAAAAGTATTATTTCTGGGACCACTGGCAAAATATTCAGAGTAAAGATAAAATTTATTGGGATATTTAGGTTCAAGATGGGAGACTGAATGCTTTCTTTTAACTCTCATCTTTTCTAAGATCTCATTGAAGTGACATAAGAAATCCACAGCAATCCTGAAGAACTGGAAAGGATGTCACTGGGAGATCAGGAATTCTAGAAATATTAAGAAAGGAAAACATTGGTTAGTGTGGATGTCGAGGAGAGCTATAGTAGTTGAAAGACACCACTGAAAACGTTGAATGCTGCTTTTCCTAAAGGAACACTGAGAGACCTTGAAATCAGAGCATGCAAAGCCTGATGGTAATCACAGGAAAGCTGGCAGGTAAATCACTGAAAGATTTCCAGGTCAGCACTCATTCTTTACAGGGTGTCTGTATCTAGATGAGGTTTTTGCACCACATTTTAGCTAGCAAATATAGACACCTAAGTAAAATAGAGTCTGTAACAGTGGATTCCTAGCTTGGGCATCTGGCCTGGAAAAATCAGGACTGGTAACTCCTATCTTCTAGAATTTATGTCACAAAATTGTTATGGGTATGAATAAAACTCATCTGTCTACATTCTCCCTACTACCCTGGGACTTATGCAATTTTGAGTTGTATTCACTGCCAGAAGAAGAGTGATTTTTTCATAAGCATTGAGGAAATGTAAATTACCATTACTGATTAATACTAGATGCTAATAAGTGAATTAGAGAACATAATAAAAAAATCACTGAAAGAAAAAAGAGGTCACAACATGAACAAACAAAGGAACTATTCTCTGTAAAAAACAATCAATGTGTGAAACAAAAGAAAACTTTAAAATAAGTCTATTTTATAATATTGGAGTTTTATGGGGATGTCATATCCACTAATCATCAATAAACTGTTGGTGGAGGGAGGAGAACTGGAGAATAAAAAAAATTGAGCAAATTAAAAGATATTTTTATTTAAAGAAGTCATCAGAAAATTTGGATAGCAAAAGAGATATGGCTAACAGCTAAACTATTAATCTAGAAATTAATGCATTGAGTACAAATACAATAATACAGCATTATTATCGTATAAGAAAAGAGATAAAGAGCACAGACCTAAAACATCTGCTATTAGTTTAACAGAAATTCTAGAAGGTAATATGTGAGGAAGAAGAAATAGAAGAAAATTTGACTAAAGAAATTCAAGTCTTCTCCAGATTTAAAGAAATTTTTAAATATTTTAAGATGATATTGTGAAAAACAAGACATAAGTTTGAAAAATATCGATATAAAATGTTAATTCCAAACTGCAAAGAAAGTTTAAGGGACAGAAGAAGATACTTAAAAATGAATTCCTAGTTGTTCAACTGGATGCAAAAACATTGTGGCAAAATGTCTACAATTTAATAAAAATATTTTGATCCTGGAATTGTCTACTAAAATATGACTAAAAATAAAATAATTGTGCTGCATGCACAAGTACAGGGAAAAAGTTAAGGTAAACGAACAAAATATGAACCGAAGTGCTAGACTTTGGGAATAAGAAGCAGTGGTGAGAGCAGGAGTCAGTAAAACTTCTCATGAAAGCTGCTGATAATGTGGTTATGAAATTTAAAATGATTATTATGGAGAAACTCCCGAAACATGTGAGGCAAAGTAGACAGTAAAATTACTGTCAATGGGGAGTTAGAATTTTACATAACTTTAGTAAAAGTTGGAGGATGGGCATGGAAAATGATTTTGTTGAGCTACTGTTTTGTAAGATGGTAAGAGGTTATGCAAATGATTGCATCCAATTAAGAGGTAAGGTTGGTTTATATTTTATAAACTTTAGAAAAACTAGCAATATAATATTATAAAAATAAAAGAGACTGCTCTATTATTCACAGAAACCAAAAAGAGAAGAGAAAACTTAATTAAAATAGAAAAAAAAACTTGGCAAGGAAAAGATAGCCTTATCTCGATGACAAAACAAAGCAAAACAAACTTAGAACAAGGCCACTTATGAATGCAAAGGCAAAAAGTTAAATAATATATTAAACACTAATATTATGAGTAAATTGAAATGAATAAGTTCTAGTGTTCCACTGTAGGATTACTATAGTTACCAATAATATACCATACAGTTTCAAATAGCCATAAGGAGGATATCGAATGTTCATATTGATGAATATGTTAATTACTGTGACTATAAATGTATCGAAACATAAATGAGGCACCTCGTAATATGTACAATTATCATTTGTCAATTAAAAAATAAAATTAAAAGTTAGGCAACAAAAATTAATATTACAATGTAATAATAATTTTTATTTCAGGAACGCAATGCCAGCTCAACAATAGGAAATTTATTACTATCATTTTGTACATGAATAGATTAATAGAGGATAGAATCAGTTCTGTTACCTTCTTGAATTGCAAAGACATTTTGCTTATACTTCTGAAAAGAAACCACTAGAAAATTGCATTAATGTTATATCTATCACAATAACATCAAAACTATAGCTATAAACTTAAGATATATTTTAGATCTATAGGAACAAAACTGTCAGGCAATAAGAAAAAACAGTAAAGAAGATTTTAACTAAGATAATTGCTCCTTCATGGATAAACTCAATATTTTAAATATATTATTTATTTCAAATTATCATATAATCTCAACGCATTTTCAGTTAAAGTTACAGTGGAAATTTTTAAAATGAGCTTTAAGAATGTATTTATTTTATTGTTGTTATTTTTTTGGTAGAAAGAAGTTTATTTCTGAGTTCGAATCCAAGGAGCGGAGCTGGACTCTGGTTCTGCTCCAAGAATTTATTTTAAAGGATTTTTTTTTCTAAGTTTTAGTATTTATAGTAGCCAAGAAAAATTTATAATTTGTCCAACTGTTTAACATTGTATATAATAGCAAAAAAGTCCTAAAGATGATTAAATTATGAAACATTGTGAAAAAGGAGTATTAAATGATTATTGAGACATATTATGAACACTATACAATAATGAACATGACAACAATTTTAATGATACGTGTTAAAGCAATATGTCTATACAATATAGTGAAAAACATACAAATAAGAATACATGAGGCCAAAGAAAGTAAAAAGACAAAAAAAGATGAGTCAGAATTGAAGATAATACTTCTTACTTCTAAAATATCTTATAAAGTTGATGTATCATTTTTCAATAAAACAAAACTGAAAAATAGGAAGTGATATCATAAACAATTTATATATTCAGAAAACATTAATCAAGAGCTTATTTTTTGTTTTCAAGGACTATAGTTTAGAATGCCTTCTTTTCATTTCAAAGAAAGTGGCCGTCTCCTATGTTCCCATGTGGGTAAACTGTTAAGAGAAGGGAATATCTTCTCTCATATTTCTACTGTGCATGGGGTCATAGACACTTAAGTTCCAAAAGGAATACTGCGGGATTTTTTAATTTAGTCTTTTACCCAATGCCTTTGTTTGAATTTTTATGACAATTATTGTCTGCTTTTAGAAGATAATCATTCCTTTCAGGGTGGTCCTAATTATAACTTTCTTTTTAAGAAATGATTTTATTTTATTTTTTAGATTCGGGAGTGCAAGTGAATGTTTGTAACACTGACATATTGTGTAGAGGTGAGGATGGGTTTCAGGTGACCCATTCCCTAGAGAGTGAACATTGTACTCAATAGATAATTTCTGAACCCTAACCCTTCTCCCTGTGTTCTTGCTTTTTGCTGTTCCCAGTATCTATCATTTCCATCTCTGTGGCCATTTAGCTCTCACATGTAAGTGAGAATATGTGGGTATTTGGTTATCTGTTTCTGAGTTAGTTCACTTAAAATGATATTCTTCAGCTTTATCCATGTGGCTGCCATGGACATACTTTTTTTTTATTTTATGGTTTGTATGACTGCATTATCCAGTCAGTCATTGGTGGGCATAAGGTTGATTCCATGATTTTGTTATTGTGAATAATGAACATACAAGTCCAAGTACCTTTTTAATGTAACAGGTTTTTTTCCTTTGGGTAGGTCCCCAGAAGTGGGGTTGCTGGGTCAAATGGTAATTCTACTTGTACTTTTCTGAGAAATTTCCATACTGTTTCCCATAGAGGTTGAGCAACTTTACAATCCCACCAACAGTGTATAAACATTCCCTTTTTTCTGCAACTGCGTCAACATCTGTCGTTCTTTGACCTTTTAATAATAGCCAGTCTGACTGATGTGAGATGATAATCTCATTGTGGTTTTAATTAGCATTTCTCTGAGGATTAGTGATGTTGAGCATTTTGGGTATGTTTGTTGTGTGCTCATGTTTCCTCTTTTGAGAAGTGTCTATCCATGTCCTTTGCCCACTTGTTGATGGGGCTGTTTCTTTCATGCTGAGTTGTTTGAGTTCCTTGTAGATTCTGGATATTAGTTCTTTGTTTGAGGCATAATTTGCAAACACTTTCTCCCATTCTGTAGGTTTTCTTCTTGGACTGAACCAAATCTTTACCTCTATAACTTCAGTCCATTTATCTTGGTTTGGTTCTTCTGAAATGTAAACAAGTGTTACGTCACAGAGCAGGCCTTCGGATGTCTGAAGCCAGTTTGATACTGTCCTGTGACTTCTCTTCTCTGGTCCTAACACCTTCAGTGCTTTTAAACTCTTCTCCTGTAACATAACTCAACATTTTCTTACCTTCCTTGGTAGACACTTCAGTTTAACTATGTCCAAATGAAATATACTCTCTGATGCAGATCAGCCACTAAAGCCAACTGGAATATTGTATGCTCTACACATAATGAAGTTTTAAATTACATTTACTTTTTTTAGAAAAGTTTCTGGCTCATGTAGCTTGCTGTTCATAAAAACCTGATGGTCTTTTTCACTTGAATTACTTAAGTTATACTTCGTCTGTTTTGCAATTGAGAAAATTATTTCTAAGGCTCAAGGGTAGGTAAAAAATATATCTATAATTTAAACCTATTAGTTTTTAGTTTGTTGAAATGATTGCCACTCAATCTTACCTGGTTAACTAGTTTTTATTTATCTAATAATTAAATTAATATGACATTTATATCTCTTAATTTTTTTAATTTTTCATTTTAAATATGTGGAGTACAATGTAGGGTTAAGTATACAAATGTACATTATGCAGATACCCTTGTTGGAGGGATTGGCAGTAGTGGGAAACTGGCAGGGGGGGTGGGCAAGCACACCACACCTCTTTTTTTTTTTTGAGTTGGGGTCTCACTCTGTCACCTAGGCTGGAGTGCAGTGGTACAATCATAGCTCCCCAGAAACTCGAACTTCTGGGCTCAGGTGATCCCTCCAACTGAGTCTCCTGAGTAGCTGGGACTATAGGCACGTGCCACCATGCCTAGCTAATTATTAAAAATTTTTTTTTGTAGAGAGGAGATCTCACTATGGTCTCAAACTCCTGGGCTCAAGCAATCCTCCAGTCTCAATCTCTCAGAGTGCTGGGATTACACAGATGAGCCACCATGCCCGACCTCATTTATATATCTTCTTTAAGGTTGATTACCAAAATATGAAATTCATCAGGAGTTCATTGCCATGTCACTAGAGAAGACCAGGTTGACATGACACAAATAGCTGTTCAGCAAGCTACAACCTAGCTACCTGTATTATTGTTCAGTCTATACTGTAATGCTAGTTTCAAGAATATCATGAAAGACTTTGTTAAATCTCTTCCTGCAGGAAAAATACTTCATCAACAGGAAAGTTTTCAATTTCTGTTTTTTTCCTCTTTAAAGTAACCTGATTACTCTTTTCAAATACTATCATACATGGAATTATAGTTTATAAAGCATAACAAAGTGACTCTGCTGTGATTAAATGTGAGTGGAAAGACAGGACACCTATTCTCATCACCTCCATTTCCCTGAATCCCTTCTTAAACCATGGCTGTCACAGACAGGAATCCAAGAAAGATATTTGGAGGCACTGATCTATCATGTCCCATAATATCTATCAGTAGAATCAGCTCCACCATAAAGGAAGCAAGACTAGTTAGGCTGGGTGTAAACTAGGCCAACACATGCTCATGCTTTGAGGTCCACTGTTCTATTCAAAGAACTCCTTAAGAACTGTTTAATACTTTTATTAAATAAAATGGATAAGAGAAATATTTTCAAGCTTATACAATATTCTCCTTTTATAATAAGGGAACTATAGTTAGTGCAGAGGCCAAATCCTGATGCCTGTTATGTCTTCTTATAACTTTTAGCTAAAATACTTTGAAAGATCTTAAGAGACAAAAGATGCAATGACACAAGAAACTAAAAATAGGAAAAGACCATATGCTACTGTATGGGGGGAATTTCCAAAGACTTTCTCTGCACATTCCAGTTGTAGACACATTCCACTTACTGTGCCAGAACTGCATGGACAGCTGTGTCCCCAATGTCTGCGCCTAATTTTGTGACTTAAGGATTATGTGGACCAAAAAATGTGGCAGCCACCCACACATCCTGAGACATAAGAACTGCTGTGGAAGATAATTTATCCAGTAACACTAAAACATACAAAAAGAACAATTCTACTTAAAGTTTTCTTTAAAAATGAACATCTACTTGTAAAATCACACCATTGTGGTAATTGAAGAAAAAATTGGAATCATGTAGGATGGTGGGATATAGGCTCACTATAAACAAGATATTTTGCAGGGGTTTTTTTCCTTTTTCATGTAAAATCAAATACAAAGTCTTTTTAATTAATTTGGGTGATACTTTTTAAAAATTAAAACCAACTTTCTAGGACATATGCTTTTGAATTTCATTTTATTTCTTACCATTTTTAGACCTTATTTTCCATATTTATATACTAAAGCTAGTTTTTAATTTTTTTTTTTTTTACTTCTTTGGCATTAAATTAAAATTGGAAATGACCTTAATTTGGAATATGTCAAGTCCTTGATATTCTGGGGGAATGTTCTTCTAGTGTGCAATAGTGTCATTCCCTTTCCCCCACTTTCCCAGCAAGTCTCTTTTTCAAATTTCACTCAGAGTTATAATTCCTGGTTTACAACATGATCAAAAGTTAAAAAAAGAAAAAATATTGCATTGTATCCTTATTATGCAGTTACCCCAACAAAAGTTTTGTACGGTGGTGCTTGGTGAACAATAAGAAAAATCAGTTAAACAGTACACACTGATAGATGTATTTTTTGTTATTTGTTTTTGAGTCATGGTGTCCGTCACCTAGGCTGGAGTGCAGTGGCACAATCATGGCTCATAGCAGCTTCTACTTCCTGGGTCCAGGCAGTCCTTCTGCCTCAGCATCCGGAGTAACTGGGACTACAGGTGTGCACCACTATGCACAGATTTTTTTTTTTTTTTTTTTGTAGTGTCGAGGTTTTGCTACATTGCCCAGGTTGGTCTCGAACTGAGCTCAAACAATCCACCTGCCTTGGCCTCACAAAGTACTGGGAATACGGGTATGAGTCCCTGTGCCTGGCCTAGATGTAGTTTTTCTGTACTTTTCAAAAAGAACAACAGTATAGACTGACTCTTTATCATAAGTAAATAAGCTAATTAGAGAAAAATTAGTGGAACAGTTGACATGACTACCTTATCTATCTATGTATCTATGTATCTATGTATCTATCTATCAATCTATCTATGTAAACACTCCAGAGGCTGAAAATATTACCCTATATTTACTGGCAACAGTAAAGAGCAGAAATGGAACTGAGAAAGTTGAATTGGTGATAATCAACTTAAGAAGCTCTCTCAGTGTGCTGAATGAAACGATACAAAGTTTTAGGAAATTAAAAAGAAAAGATATGCAAGGCAGAGGATAGAGAATAAAATATGTACTTATTAGCATAAAGCAAGAAAAAAATGGATGAGAGACTAATAAAAGACTTAAGAAAAAAACATTTCCTTGGTGTTGGTCTTGGCAATAATTTTTTTGATTACAACACCAAAAGAACAGGCAACAAAAGCAAAAGAAAAAATCTGATTCATAGCAAAGGAAATAATTAGCAAAATGTAAAGGCAACCTATGAAACGGGAGAAAATATTTGCACACCATATATTGTTAAGGGGTTAATTTCCAAAATTCACACAACTCAGTATCAAACAAAAACACAAAAATAAACCAAAATTACTCCTCAAAAACCTACCGAAATAACCAATTAAAGACCAATCAGACATTTTCCCAAGGAAAATATACACATAGCCATCAGGTATATGAAAAGGTACTCAACATCACTAATGATCAGAGAACTACAAAGAAAATTACAATGAAATACCTTTTAAGATGGTTATTATAAAAAAGACAAAAGAAAGTAAGTGTTGGTGAGGGAATGGAGAAAAGGACCCTTTGTACACTGCTGGTGGGTATATAAATTAGCACAACTATTATGGAAAACAGTATGAAGTTTCCCTAAAAAATTAAGACCAACATTACTGTACAATCCAGCAATCCCACCTCTGCATATATATCTAAAGGTAGTAAAATCAGTATCTTGAAGAGATATCTGTACCCCCATGTTCATTGCATTATTATATATAGAAGCCAAGATATATAAACAGTATAAATGTTCATCAGCAGATGAATAAAAGAAAATGTGGTATACAAATATGATGGAATATTATTTAGCCATTAAAAAGGAGAAAATCCTACCAGTCATGGCAATATGGATGATCCTTAAGGGCATGTGCTAAGTGAAATAAGTCAGACATAGAAATAAAAACACCATATGATCTCAGTTGTATGTGGGGTCTAAAAGTGTTGAATTTATAGGAAACAGAGAATAGAACAATTGTTGCCAGGGACTGGGGATTGAGAAGGAATTGAGAAGATATAGGTCAAAGGGCACATTCAGTTATAAAATAAGTAAGTTTTGAAGCTCTAATGTACAGCATGGTAACTATAGTTAATAATATTGTATTATTTATTTGAAACTTAATAGCAAAACAGATAACAAGTGCCCTGGTAACTATGGGTGGTGTTGGATGTATTAATTTGATTGTAATAATCATTATACCCCAAATATATATAATACTTATGTAATAAATATTTATAGATAATATTTATATATACATATATATTTATCAGGTTGCACACCTTGGATATATGCAATTTTTATTTGCCAAGTACATATTTTTAAATAAATATAAAATGGCATTTCCATTAAAAAAAAAAAAACTCAATCTTCATGCATTTTCAAAAAAAAAACAAAAAAGAAAATAGGAAAATATTTTAATTTCCCATGGGGTAAAATTAACTTGCACCTGCAGATTCAAATTCTAATGTATTTAATGAGGGGAAATAACAAAAAAAGGAATAAAAACTACAATAGTATAAGACTTTATTGTATAGTATTAAATTATAAAAAACAATGCCTATAGGACTTCAGAAGAAAAAATTGTGACTCAAGAAATCTATGATAGCACTGTAACCAATTTAGTTAGAAAACCAGCCAACAGCAACATGCTTAAAGATTCAGAAAATATACTACTTATTTTTGTTTTCTTATAACTAAAAATATACTTAAGGGAATTGCTCAAAATAGAGAAAAGACTGGTATTAAATTTTTTTGAAGTGATAAGGAATCAGGATTCACATATTCACCTAAGATACCATTCAAATGTAAAGATAGCAAAATAATTTTCTTTGGTATTAAATGCCAAAGACTAACATAATCTTACAGGAAAATACATTCTTTAGTCACTTTTAGAACCTAAGAATAGTAATGTTTTATGTTTAAAGCAACTTAATTGGATGAAATACAAATAACTCTGGTAGTATGATTATTCAATTGAATGCAAAATGATCAAATTATTTGTTGATATGAGATAAAACATCCAAATCACTAATGGACATGAGGTGATTATTTTACGTTGATAAGTTTTCTACTTTAAAACAGAACTGCATAGAGACATTTAACAAAAAATGATGACTTATTTATCCAAAGAGATAATAGAGGAAATACAAATGCTAATAGACATATCAAAACTCTTCTACTTCACTGACATTCAAAGAAATGCAAAGCAAAAAAGCAATATATTCTTTTAACCCTTAAGTTGCAAGATCTTAAGTAATTGTGACATTCAATTTATTTGGAGGTCCCATGGGAAGGAATTTTTATACATGTGCATTAAATCAAACTCTGAAAAGCAACTGAATAATGTACATAAAATCATTTTACCTCAAAACAGATTAAAGGAATAAACGCTAAGGCAAAATCTATAAAGTAACAAATATTTATAGGTAATGATGCTCATCACAATTTATTTGTTACAGTGTAAAATTGAACACAAAATATTCCTGAGGAAGAGAAATACTAAAGAAATTGTATATATATAGGATGTTATGTTATATAGTTATTAAGGAGATATTTTTGAAGCGTTTTCATTTCATTACATTGAAAAATGTTGATGTTTTAAGATTAAGGTCAATAAAGCTTGAGGGATAATTGTGTAGTCCATATTATCACAGCTGTGTGAAAATGCATATAAAATTTTCAGTCAAAAAATATGCGATGGTAACCACAGGTGACTCTGAAAGGTAAAATTATAGGTGATTTTTTTCCTGCTTTTTAATATTGTTCTGTATTTTCTAAATTTTGTATTTCCAAGATGAATTATTTGAATGAAGAGAAAGCAAAATATAAATAATTGAAAAGAAAGGAAAAATTGGGGCAACCCCTTTGGGTCCCCTCCCACTGTGGGAACTTTTCTGTCCTCTTAATAAAAAAAAAAGGAAAGAAAAATTATTTTTTTCCACTTTCAATTTCTTCCATTTTTTTAGGCATCCTCAAAGATCATGGTGGTTTTGTAATTGAATCTCCAGTTCTTTCATTCCCCTGAGATGTAATTTTTCTGAGCCTGGAAGATTACAGAGATTTTATATTTTCACACCATCTCTTCACTTGTCTTGGTTTTCAATTTCCTCCTAACCGTGTTTGCTCTCCTTTCGCCGCTTTGGAGATCACTCTTCTGGTTAGAGAAGATAGAAGCTAAACAGGAGTTGATTAGTCTTGTGTTTTGGTTTTTTTTTTTTTGTCATCTGTTAACATTGTGATATCTGTTGCCAACAGAATGCCATCCTTCATCTCCTTCCTGCTCTGAACTTAGTAAAAAGAAAACAAGGTCCACCATTTTGCCTTCAGAAAGTTTTGCAAACTTAAATTCACTCTGAGAATTCACCCTCCATCTTAGAGATTCAAACCAATTTTCTGACTTAATCTTTAGTTTTATGTCCCTTATTCCTCCCTGAATCCCTTTGTTGTGTTCCTTTAAAATCTGAGTTTATCAAAGTGTCCCCTGCAAATACAATGGGTTCTGTATCTGTGGCCCTTTAAAGGAGGCCAGTCTATTTACCCATGATGCACACTTTGGTTTGCACATGCAGGCCACGGTTGCCAGCTTTTCTCTCTTTGAACACCTCCTTTTATACCAGCTGCTTTATGTCTTATGCTCCTTTCCCAGTCTGTGGGTGCTTAAACATGGTTCACAAGTTTAAATACCTGCAGTGACCTAGCTGATAAAAGAGAGAGACCTGAGGGCCTGGAACCCATGACAGAGAGGGCAGCTATTACTCCTCTGCCTCCAGCGGGTCACCAAACAGCCGCGCTTTGGGAGGCTGAGGTGAGTGGATTGCCTAAGCCCGCGGGTTCAAGACCTCCCTGGGCAACTTGGTGCGACTTCATCTCTACAATAAATCAAAAAATTAGCCGGGCATGGTAGCACGTGCCTGTAGTTCCAGCTACTTGGAAGGCTGAGGTGGAAGGATCGCCGGAGCCCAGCAGGTCGAGGCTGTGGTGGCCGGGAGCGGCCACTGCACTCCAGTCCCAGCGACAGAGTGAGACTCCAACTCAAAAGTGAAAAAGAAAAAAAGAAGGAAAGAGGGAAGGAAGAAGAAAGGGAAGAAAAAAGGGAAGTAAAATGAGAGATATTATTTTTGTAATTTTAATATAAGCAGTTAGTTAAATAGTTTTGTTCAGATCAACTATCCACATAAATTAAGAAATACAAACTTTGCATGCTGAATTCAGTCAGAGATTTTCAGGTTTTATCCTCTTATACTGACCATAAATTGATTTTCCTATTCTGTCCCCTCTTAGGTTTGGCATTTGGATTTCAGCTTCCTTAAATTCTCTTCCATAGCTCTAAATCCTATGACATCTTGCTCTCACCAATTCACAATGCACATCTGTATGTATGTATGTATGTATGTATGTGTGTGCCTGCACTTTTGTATGTGTGTGTCTGTGCATGTGGTTACATATGCGTGTGAAGCAAATAAGATAGAGAAAAAGAGAGATGTAGATGCAGATATAGATGAAAGATATAGATATTTTGCTTGTTTTCCAACAGTGTCCTCTGTTCTGGCCTGGGATCTTCAAGATTGTATATTAAGAATTTACTTGTATCAACGTGAGAAATGAACTCACCTGTCCAAAATCAAGGAATGGACACAGAGCCGTGGAGTGCAGCAGAAGTGAGACTTTAATGATGGTCTTGCAAGATTGTGTGTCTTGTGGGCAGGCACACTGAAGTAGGAAGAATCAACACTTTTATCTCTAAAATGCACGTCCCTCTCCTGGTTCCTTATTGGAGGAATACTTGCAGGAGTTACACGCTTTGCCAGGGGACGCCTGCTTGTTACATGTTGATTGGTTTTACAGAATTATCTCATGTACATGTCCTATTTGCCAATTCGCTTACAGGATTACTATTCTGATTGAGTTCTGACAAAAGTTTAAACATGTAACCTGCCAAAGTAAAAAGTCTGCGAAAAGGAAGCACAAAGAAGCAGGAAGTGAATTAACAGAAGAGAAGCACAAAGGATTTAGACTCCATCTTGAGAACTCAAGCTAGGCTCCAATTTGAAAATAAATTACCATTCTTATTTCTCACAATCAAGTATCAATATCTACATAATCCTGTCACTCCACCTGGCTGAGGTCATAAAACAGGCCATGGAAACACAAAGTCCTAGGCATTCATTTGTTGCGGACCCTTTATCTTCCCTTCTACCCTTGTCATTGTTGACTTCTGTGCACCAATGCCTACTCATTTCCTCAAGTCCCATGTCTTTACCCTAACCTTATACCTAAAACTTGTTGATTGAATTCAGTCTCTCATTTTGACCTTTGGTCCTTCCTAAGGTCATGACTTTAAATCACCCTCTGCTGCCCAGTTTTCCAGACTACCGCAGGTTACTACATCAGCCCTAATTCCAGTGTGGATGACCTAGATGGTGTCATAAGTAAATGTACTCTGACCTCCAGTGAAAGGAGATCACCCATGGAAACGTCATTCATCAATTTTGTATACCTTTTCCACACAATTTTCAAAAACAACTTTCCTGAAATCTAAGGTACATCATATCAGCTGATAACATTATTAGATTACACTTTTTGAATATTTTTATTTTTGCTAGCCACTGTCCTAAATACTTTGGAAGTAATAATTCATCCAACTCTCAGAGCAACCCAGTTAACTCTTTGCTATTGTCATTCCTATTTTCAGAAGCAGAAACTTAGGCACTAAATGGTTAAGTAACATGCCCAAGGCCATTCAGCTAGTGTCAGAGGTAGAATTTGACCTAGGAAGTTGAGCTTCAGAGGCACAGCATTAACAACTACACAATATTGTCTCTCATTTTTTCCATTGCTATAAAATAAAAGATGACATCATCGTTTCCCCCCCCGGTTCTCATCATTTCCACTAATTTCATGAGTTCTCATGCATCAGATGAGGGTGCCAGTAGGATGTCCGCTCATTGCAGCCCCCGCACTCTGCCTCATGAGCAATGAAGCTATCAGTAGGGCATGGCAAGAACTTTTTGATGCTCCATCTTTAGGAGAATGAGGCTTCCAGCAGCTATATTGATAGTTTAAGCTACTTCATCTTGCCTCAGCACCAGTTTTGTGATTGATCAGTCATTTACCTTTTATCCCATAGCTCTGAAGCATGCTTCTAAAACAGTGTTTGTGTATATATGTATGTATAATTTTAACCAAATCCTACTATAAATCCTATTATTATATCCTATAAATTGTAATTTCTGTCCAGGCTCATACCATGCTACTTCCCTCCTCTCATTTTCTTCTCTTTATTTCTGAGTCTCTCTGGCTGACCTTATCCACTCATTCAAAGCTTAAAATCAAGTTTACACTTTTTGTGATTCCAAAATCTTTTTCTCTATGTCCACCATGTATACCAAGTTGCAAACAAATGGCTCAAGCCTGTCATCCCAGTACTTTGGGAGGCCTAGGTGAGAGGACTCCCTGAGCTCATGGGTTTGAAAACAGACTGGGTAACATGGTGCAACCTCAGCTCTACAATAAATCAAAAAAATTAGCTGGGCGTGGAAGTGCGTGTCTGTAGTTCCAGCTACTTGGAAGGCTGAAGCAGGAGTGCCTGAGCCCAGGAGGTCGATGCTGGAGTGGCATGAGAATGCCACTGCACTCCAGCCTGGGTGACGCAGTGAGACTCCATTACAAAAAAACAAGCAAACAAAAAAAAGAAAATAACTCCTGATCTTCTCCCTCAGACACCTCATATACAGCATAACCTCTCCCCAACAACGGCTTTTTTTTTATTCCAAGTTTATCATCTATCTGGTCATTCCAACTAAGAATATTGGTTCCATGTCTCTGCTTATCTTCATAGAAAAACACACAAAAAGAGTTACTGGTGGTTATCACACCCATTGTCATGTGTCATACACTATTCTTTGCTCAAGTAGAGTTTTGTCCTTACCCGAAAGGAGGTACCCATAGAAATCTAGAATAAACTTAGTTTAGCATAGTCTCTTTGCCTCAGCATAGTCATTTTTGCTTGGACTTTACCCATGACACACTTTGAATCTAGCACAGGTTAGACATAGACAAATTTCCAATAGGCAGGTTTTAAGAAGCATTCAGACATTCTACTGCAGGCCAAGCAGCAGCCTACCCCAGCCCCTTGACAAATCTCCATCAGATGCAAGACCAGGACAGCCCAAGCTTTCACTTCATGATTTAGCATAATAATCTCTAGTAAACTTTCAGGTTCCTTGTCAAGGAGGAAGCTCAAAGATCACCCCTTGACTGGCCAAAGCCATAGAAATGATAATAAGACCACTTTTGGTCAACGAGTTTGTGGATTGCAAATGTCTAACAAGTCTCTTGTGGAAAACCCCCTTCTTTTTTCTCTTCCCACTTGAGGGTGTTATAGCTGAACCACAAGAAAGGAGAATTGCCAGCAGTCTGGGTTCAAATTTTGAGTCCTTTAATAACATGCGGTCAAGAGTAGGCTTATGCCAAGAAAGTTCTCGACACTGAATGGAATCAGCAAGAAGCTTATAAAGGCAAAATCCACAAGTGGGCTACATAGCAGGGGATGAGGATACAAGGAACTAAAAACAAAAGGAACAATCTCTTAGATTTCAGTTAACAAGGCATGCAATTATGCAGAACTTGTGGCTAGGGAGTTTTCAAGAATGGTCAGTGTGAACAGCTCAGGGTAACAAGGTTGTGGGTCTGTGGTCATGGGAACATTTCAACAATTACACATACACACTGGAGTGGGGGGGTCATTTTTAGGTCAGGCAGACAGCTAAGATGGAGGATTTTAACAAAATGGAGTTACTTATGTTAAGCAAGCTATTGCAATTATTTTACATGTTTCATTAGATATTCTAAGGACATGAGATGCAAATGTCTGGTGACCTCAAGATCTGAAACTCATGTGACTACAATCAACATTAAAGACCTGCAGCTCTTTGGGCCAAAATCTCCCTACCCAAGAGCTCTTAAATATACTGATTTCATGGCCCTTGGAGGTCACACTTGCCTCTGAATGTTGGCTCCCTTTCCAATCTGTGAAAGGTGAATAATAAACTTTAATTCTTTCTACTTTCTTACTTGGTTGCAATCTTGCATTATTCCCATGGTCCTGGCACCAACTCACCCACTTTGCCTCAGTTGATCCTTTCATTACCCAAACAGAAACTGTAACACTGAGTATCAGCACCAACTTTCATGTTGCCAAATACTATAGTCAGTTTTCTGCCCTTCGCTTGCTTCATCTCTTACATAACATTGAATGAAGTTATTCATGTCTTTCTCCTCTTGGTTTTTATGATGCCATGCTCTCCTGGATTCCTTATTCTCATTTTGGCTGCTCATTTCAGGCTTTTTAGTTGACTTTTCCTTGGGTTGATCTCTCTACAATAAAAGGGCCCGGAGCTGAGGCCTTCACCATTACTAGTTTTCTTTATCACTCTCATAAAAATTACCACAAACTTAGTGGCTCAAGACAACATAAATATGTTATCTTCCTATTCTGCAAGTCAGAAGTCCAACCCAAGTTTCTCTGGAATAAAATCAAGAGTCCTCAGTGGTATACTTCTTTCTGAAGGCTCCAAAAGAGAACCATTTCTTGATATTTTCCAGCTGTATGTTCTGAGTCATCATCAAAACACCCATACATTAACTTTAAGAATCTTACTTTAGTAAATATCTAATATTAGCACACTATAAAAAAAGTTAGCAGAAAATTAACTTAAATAATGACTAACTTTGTTTAATATTTCAGGTTTTATAAATAGTCTAAGTATAATTGTTTGAGATAAATTAGGTAAGTAAATAAGATTAGGTAGGAACAAATTATATCATTTTTGTGTAATTTAAAACATGAAAATTATGTTAAACTAAATGATAAGTACTCTTTAAATGTCTGGGTCATTTTCAAACAAGATAAAATACTAAAACATAAATTACTATACATAAATGTAAGTTTGTTTTTGGCTTCTTAAATTTAACAGAAAGACAAAATATATTTGGTTTTTTTTAATACACATAAAAATTGCTTTATGGAAAAGCATGTTTCTAAAATTGGGAAATAATTCTCGTCTATAAAATACTGATATATATGTAACAGTCAGTTCAGAATGTCATGCTTCCTAGATTTTTGCTGAAAGCTAAGATTACTAGGAGTTAAAAATTCTAATTAATATATAATTCTGTATGCAAAATGTGCCAAAAAAGTAAGATGTGGTTTTGACAAAAGAATTATTAAAAAGATAAAAATGTATTCTTTATTTTTAAAAAAATAATTTTGTCTAATTCAAAGGTTATTTAGAGGTTGTTTTAAAATATGAGAATCTAAAAAGAAAATGAAAAGTAGATATTAAAAAAAAGTAAGTAAGAAAATATATTAAAAAGTTACAGGTATAACGGTGCACTTTTGGTTAAAAAAAGATTATAAAAAGAAAATAACTTTAAACAAAAAGAGAATATTGTATGATACATTTTTGTCCTAAAGTAAAATGACTGGTTAATTTAAAAAGCATAAGTATAGGGGGGAAAAAAGAAGGTCTAAGCATGTCATGAAAGACCTGAGTAAGTCATAAAAGGTTTTTAAAATATAAATTTATTAAAGAAATTTTGCACATAATCAAGTCAGCTAAATACATAGTTATTTATGTCTTCCTTAAAGGTTAAGCTTTGATATTAAAAATACACTAATAAAAACTAAGAATGTGTTCTCCTCTGTTAGAACAATGTTTTCTTTATGTGTTAATCTCTTAGTAAAATTTGCAAGAGGTTTTGATTTAATTCTATTTTTTTCTTAATATTTCTACCATCTTCTAAAGTTTGACTTTACATTTTAAAGCAATATTTTCCTCCAATATGACTTGATTGTATGCACTTGGCTTTTCTTGATGTACCTAAATTGTTCCATGTAAACAGGAAATTTCCCATGCTTTTACTAAAAGTGATGTATTCCCTGCTCCAGGTTTTAGTTTTCTTGTTTACATTCCTCTGCAATGTGGTATACACTAATAGCCATTGGACATACACTTTTTCTGTGTCTGATTAAATTCAAGTACCTTTTTATCAGGTTTGACTCCCAGGTTATTTAAATAGGATTCCCATATAGGGAAGCAATCACACTGCGGAAAGTTTTTCTTCATTGGTAACTGGCCTTAAAAACAAAAAAATTATGTTTTATCAAAATAATCTCCTGTATTGTCTTTATTAGATTTTTTTTTATTACTTAGGAAAACTGAACCTTGTGAAGATTTTTTAAAAATATTCATAAAACTTTATGTATTATGTTTAAAGTCTTTGATTATCGCTCTGATTATAAGTGACTATTATCTCACAGTGGTGCAATACTATTTTGACATCTTTGAAAGACTTCCCCAATATCAAAATTCTTAATTAGGTCTTTCTGACCTAAAGTTAACTATGGAATTTTCTAGTTGAGTCCCTAGAGAACTTCAAACAATATTCCTCTCATCTTATAGAGATAAGCTTATTTGGTAAATTGTATGAAAAGTATTGTCAAATAAAAAGTGATGGTGAATCCTTTCTCAATTACACATATGAGTATGTTATTATTATAAATGTCCCAAATTATATAAAAGTCTTAAAAATCTAATATGATATCAACCATAATTCTGGCTTTGATGTTGTATGCCACACAAATATTCAAATTTCCTTGTTAACTGCAGTTATAATGAACTACTATCAGATTTTAACTGTGGTTTTTCTAGTCTGTGCCATTCACAGCTTTAATTTTTCTCTAAACGCATTTATAGTCAGACTTATGGAGGAGATGCTAGCAAGTACACTTAAATAGAAATTTCTAATAACTTTAAAATCAATGGACTAAATATAAACATTTGAACTCTAATAAAAGCTGATAAATTCATAAAATTACTAATCAAGATCAAGCAGAACAAAAATTAATTACATGACATTAAGTAATTGATGACTTTAAAACATTGTTGGTTGTTAAGTGTTTTATTTTCCAGATTTAAGAAAACTTCCTCTTAAGCTATCTATAGCTTATGAAAATTTGGTATGGAATACTCTTGTGAACAAAGGGTAAAAATATTTACTTTTCTTCCTACTTAACCCCTTCAAAATTCAGAAATTATTTGTGAGTATTCTTATGGCAATATGGTTATTTACATAAATTCAATAAAAATCTACTCTTTTTTAAAATAACAGAACATAATTGGAAACATTGGTTACTTTACCAAGGCTTTGACAAAGATATCGTTTTTTTAAATATACATAACATGCCTGGCTTCAAGGATTCTCAGCCTTACAATGAGAAAAAAAAAATTCACCTTTTTACCAGCCAAGAAACCTTCAGACTATAGATAAAAATGTAACATCTGCCCTGGTTTGACTTTCTATCCTCAAGACATTTTTAAATCTGAGATTCCTATGTGAGCAATGGGAAGAAAAAAGTTATATTTGTTTAAAAAAAAAAGCTGTAATATACTTGTTATTAGATTGTAGCCCTGTGCATTGTTTTCAAGTTCTTGTTAGCTACCTAAAGACTAGATAAGATTCTGAATTCTAGATTCCTCCAATTCAATTTTCTTCCACAAAATTACAAAAAAATGGGAACTTCTCTACTTGAAGGCTTGTAAGCTAAAACTAGATAAATTATAATAGATAAGTCTCGTGTCTGATGTATGGGTCACACAAAAAGTTCGCCAAGCCATACAATGCCATAATCAGAGACATTCAACCTGCAAATAGGGGTGAGAAGTTAATGACTTCACACTGTAGACAGCTTTTCCCAAGATGCTAGAACAAGATTCCATTTTATAATAAAACTCTAGCCCATTTTAATGCCAAACTTTTCTACTTGGAAAGATTATAGTATAATTAAAATCTTACAGTCAGTAGCTTCTGTTGGTAACTTGACAAAACCTGACCGAAGAGATCCTTTAGTCTATCTTGTGGGTGACTTTAACAATATCCCCATTACAACTGTTATTCATGCTCTGCTTTAATTTAAACCAGTCAAGAGATACGACAAATACTCTATATTATCTATTGGATAGATAATAAAAAGCCAGTACTATTGCTAATGCTGCATAGTGTACCTGGATAAATTCCTCTGAGAAAGTAGAGACCCATATACACAGAGTTAAATTTTTAAAAAGGTCACATGGTTATAACAAGTCTCACTTAATACCTTATAGTCATTTGACTTATGCAATTGTTTGTATTTAAGACTAGGCCCACTGCTCAAAACTATCACATAAACTGGGATTATTATTTTACTTTGTATTTTCCATTTTAAAATTTTATACCTGTTGTTAAAGCTTTACAAAAGTACAACTCTTAACAAAATAATGCTGACCTAGAACTTTGAGATGATAACAAATGCCTACTGAACAGATAAAGTTGAACTTAACTATGGACTTCAGGTAGACTTAGCCTGAGTGCAACTTCCTCCAAACCTCCCTTATTGCCCAGATGTGGCAAAAGTGTTTTGGCACTGGCTCTTAGTTGCCAGTCATTGTCTCCAACACGACATTAGACTAATTCCCTGGGGCAGGTCCATTCTGGCACTGATAGACATCAGAACTTAACTAGAAAATAATTAATCAGTAATGTGTTCAGAGAAAGATTTTTATCAAAAGAGGAAAATATGCAAGTTGTCAGAATTAAAGTGGAGTCACTTATGTCAAAAATTCTGACAAATAGAGCCGAGGAAGGCCATAACAAGGGGATGCTCATGGACAAATGCCTGAAGATAAGAACTATCACAAAAGGCAACAAAAAACACAACTTTGCACAAAGGCTGTTGCACCCTTACACAAAAATATACTTCTGTGAAGATATCTGCCAAGCAACGGTTTAACTGGGTACTTGTGCCACCCTGGATACTGACCCTTATAGCCAAAGATAATTATCTCAAAACAATTATGTGATTCTCAGCTATAAAGGACAAAATTATGGACTTCACAGCAACTTGGATGGATTTAGAGTCCATCATACTCAGTGATCTATCACAGAAACAAAGAACTGAGTACCACATGTTCTCACATAAGTGGACCCCAAACATTTATCATAATACTACATGAAAGGGATTGGCAATAGCGAATCACTGCCAGAGGAGGGAGGGGGAGGAGGCACATAACACTAATAAGGGCACTGATCCCAAACCAGGCGGAGTGAGGACCAACGGGAGGCCCAAACTTCACCTGTACGATGACCACTTAAGTACCTAACCCTGAATTGTACTCCACATCTTTAAAATAAAAAACAAACAAAAACCAATTAAGCCATCCTTATATATTTTCTGTAAAAGTGTTGTCTTCCTTTGCCGAATATGCACATGGCTTACTATGAACACATATTCCCTATACAATTCCTATTTCCAAATAAATGTTTTCTGTTAGTCTCCCTCTGTGTTTGTGATTTAAGGTGACAAGATGAATATCTGTGTTCCGCCCTATGTGTAGAAAGGACCTCCAACTACCCTCCTAATCTCCCCCTTTGGTCTTGTAGAATCCCCAGAAGTTCTCATTCACTGGGGTCCCAGACCCAGTCCTCATGTATATAATTTTCTTCTTGTAATGCACTAGCTCTGCCCTTGTTGGGTGATGTCTGTTGCCTTTGAATCCCTTTGAAAGGGCCTGGCCACTACTCATACCATTATTATTCACACCACCTTTGCTTTTTTTTTTGAGTTGGAGTCTCACTCCGTCTCCCAGGCTGGAGTGCAGTAGCACACTCATGGTCACTGCAGCCTTGACCTGCTGGGCTCAGGTGATCCTTCCACTTTAGCCTTCACACTGCTTTTCATTGCAGCTTGTCAAAACAATGTTGTGCCAACGCTGTTGCTCTGGAGTTTCCTTGTTTGCCAAAAACAGTGTTATCCACCAGTTTTTGTGGATTTTTTTTTGGAGTTGAGGTCTCACTCTGTCATCCAGACTGGAGGGCAGTGGCATGATCATGGCTCACTGTAGCCTTCTTTTCCTGGGTTCAGGTCATCCTCCCACCTCAGCCACCCGAGTAGCTAGGGCTTTAGGTATGCACTACCATGCTACATTTTTGTAGAAACAAGGTCTTGCTATGTTGTGCAGGCTGGACTCGAGCTCCTGGGTTCAAGTGATTCTTTGGCCACAGCCTCCCAAAGTGCTGGGATTACAGGCATGAGCCACCATGCCCAGCCTAACTACCAATTTCTTATGAACACAGCTCTTTCTGACATGCAGTTTCCTTTTCCCAGACAATACTTCTTCTCTCAGAATCTTTAAAACAGTATTTTTTTTTTGAGGGCCCTTATTAGAAGAGGAAGCTGAGGGATAGATGATGTCCTAGGCTCAAAACTATCCCCTTCCGGAAGGCAGGCACTGTGTTGGAACACATGCACGTGTCTGAGTCCCTTTTTGCTTAGGGAAGAGTTTTCTGCCGGAAAGCACCTTAGTATCACTGACTTCTTCACTCTCCTGCCACTATGCTCAGCCATTCCAGCTCATATTTAACTTAACTGTTGAAAAAAGCTGCATGTAATCTTCATTCTATCATGTGGGACCAGTTGCTACCAATTAATTGATTCCTTTTGTTTTCTTGTAAAGTACTGAGTTAAAGTCTGATTTATGGTATTGTTCTGGGCAGACTTTTGGCTCAGATGGACTCCAAATGACAACTGGAGACAATATTCTGGTTATGCTGGGTAAATAGTGCCTACTAAGAAACTAAGTGGTCAGTTTTTTCATCGTCTCTCTCCCTTACCCTCCCTGACTCCCTCTCTCCTTCCCTTTTTTCCTTCCTCATATTTTTCTTCTTTGAATAAGTAGTTTGTTAAAGGCAGCAGAACTCCACATGAACCTTGTCAGCCATACGAATGGTTAACATGAGTGCCTCAGTATGGACTCATCCACCACCCTGTGAGTTGCTTTTTCTTGGTTGGTGATGGATAACTCCCATATGCAATCTGTGGGTCATCACTACTATCGTAACAATGCTGAAAGAAGTCAGTGTTTCTTCTGAAGTTAAACTTCACCCTCTGTGATGTGTTTTCAATCTTTCTTTTGTTATCTTGCTGCACTTCCTGCCTACTCACCCCGCTAGGGACCTTTTGTTTTATTTTTTTCTACTCACTTCCCTCCTCCCCAATGAAATTTTAACACCACCACAGATATATTGTGTATCTGTGTATGCATCATGGTTCTCTAACCATTGTAATAAATAAGATTTTATTTCATCATTTCCTGCCTTCTCCTATGTCAAGAACCAACTTTTACCCTTGGGGGCAATGTTAATCCCCGCAGAGAATTTGCACATTCTGAAAAGAAAGACCTGATAACACTATCCCTTTTCTTCTTTTTGGAGAGGAAGACTGTTGGATATAGTGAATGATGAGAGACATGAAGTCAGAGAGATGTAGATTCTGTTTTGGTCACTACGATTCTGTAATCTTGGGAAAATACCTATGGGCATTATTTCATAAGCAATAAAATGTAGGAACATATACTTTATTCAAAAGGCGGTTTGGAGATTAAATTTTTTTTTTTTTTTTGAGTTTGAGTCTCACTCCGTCGTCCAGACTGGAGTGCAGTGGCCGCTTCCGGCCACCGCAGCCTCGACCTGCTGGGCTCCGGCTATCCTTCCGCCTCAGCCTTCTAAGTAGCTGGAACTACAGGCGCGCGCTACCACGCCCGGCTAATTTTTTTGATTTATTGTAGAGATGAGGTTTTGCCTGCCCAGGCGGGTCTCGAACCCGCGGGCTCAGGTAATCCACTCACCTCAGCCTCCCAAGGCGCGGGATTACAGGCTGAGCCACCGAGCCCTGCTGAAGATTAAATTTTAAATCCCTGTGCAATCCTTAGTATAGTGACATGCACATAAGTTTAATTCCCTAGTAGTTATTCTAGGTCATACTGGTCAACTCATCAATTTCTTGATGCCAATTACCCTCTATCTTCTTGGAATCATATTATTCCTGGATTATTTCACACATTTTCTCATGCATTTTCATAAAATGTTGAAACTTAATATAGAAATTCTTGAAGCTTGTTCATTTTCTCTCTGGAAGGGAAAACAGCTTATATTTAGTCTGAACTAGATTACTTCAGGTAGAAAGTCAAACAGAACTTATACCCTGTAGGTTAAGGAAATATTCCCAAAGGTATTCATATCTCCTTGGTCTCAAATTAGACAATAATGTTGGAGTTTCTGCTAGAAAATTTGGAGTCTACTCAGCAAAATGCACATTTGAAGTAATTACAGTAGTCCTCTTTTATCCATGGGGCATATATTCTAAGACCTCCAGTGAATACCCAAAACTGTGCATAGTACCAAACCCTGTATATACTATGTCTTTTCCTATCCATGCATGACTGTGATAAAGTTTAGTTCATAAATTAGACACAATAATAGAGTAACAACAATAAGTAATAATAAAAGAGAACAATTATAAAATATACTATAATAAAAGTTATGTGAGAACTACTGTGGTCACTAGAGGTTCTTGAGGGTATGTCTTTTAAATCTTAACTCTTGCTACTCAAACTTTGATTTGCAGACCTGCAACTTGGAAGCTTGTTAGAAATGCAGACTGACAGATCATACCCCAAAACCACTGAATTGCAATTTTCATCTTAATAAGATTCCCTGATCTGTATGCACAGTAAAGTTTGAAAAGCATTTTACATAATCACTTTTCTTCCCCTAACTGTATCCAATGATCTTTTAATAAGTCATAATTAATACTATTTATAAACATTATTACCTATTAATACCTATTAACACTATTAATTAAATACTAAGCTCAGCCTTCTTCAGTAAATATAGTGGTGTATACTGGTCACACCCATAGAGTGATTCTAAACTTTAGTATGTTTATGACTTGCCTGGAAAGCCTGTCAAAAATGCAGATTCAAGGAGACTACCCACAGAGAATAGAATTCATTAGATTTGAGATGATGCCCAAGAATCTGAATTTTCTAAGAACACTTAAGGCATTTTTTAATGTAAATGATACATGGACCATAGTTTATGAAAAATGGTATTACACTATTATATTTAAAAAAGTATCTTGTCTTTTCTTATTCCTTTAATCATAATGAGAGTTTCTAGTCACTGTGGAGATAGACATTAGATATGTAGAGCACCCAGACAACATACCCAAAGCTAGTTTCTTGAATTGCTTACTGTCTCACTGTGATGAACATCTCACTGTGATGTTCTTCTCATTTTCTCTGTTTGATGCTGTAACTCTGCTTTGGAAAAGAACACGTGAGCCTGGCTGAGGCTGCAGAAAATGTATTGCAGTGCTTAATAATGAAGGAGAGCAATTTCCATCACTTATTCCCTCTTTAATCAATGAGCACTACCAAGATCTCTACTATTTAGTATAATATTTATAACTTCTCTTATAAGTGTGGGGAAGAGAGAGAAGGGAGTGCAAAAAAAATCAAAATCAGATATATCACAATACTTTGAGGAGAATTTTAAAGTAAATCTTACTTAGCAGTATATATTATTCTGTGCAATCTGGGTAATAAATGGTTAATTATCCACAGTCACAGCGTTTTGCTTTTTTGGCACAAAAATGAAAGTATCAGGTAAAACACATTAGAAGTCATTCAGAAATTGATGCACGAAGCAAAAAACACCTTAGTAGAAGTAGATTGTACAATTTTAAGGATTGCAGGTAGTCTTTCCCATCTTGCTTGCAAAACAGATGCTGAATAATCATCACCTTATGCAAAGTCTCCCTCAGAAAGATTAAATGTAATTAGGAGTGACTGTTATTTGGAGATGGAAATAGCATAATAATAAGAGAGGTTTGTGGCACATGTGACCTAGAAGGGCTAAATAATTCTCTGTATAAAGAACACAAAAGGCTTATATGTGCATGAGAGAGCCCATTAAGTAAGAAGACTTGGTCAGTGGGTATGTTTGACATTGAACTATATCAGTATTACTTCTTAGGGGCAGCTATTGAAAATTTAACTTTCAACATTGGAGCTACTCTTGAGTATTCTTAGATAATAGTAGTAGACTTAATCAGTAGAAATTATGAAAATAAGAATGACTGTCTTTATTTATCTATCACTTATCTATCTATCTATCATCTATCTATCTATCATCTATCAATCAATCCATCCATCTATCCCTATCTATTGATATGCCCAGCTATCTATCAGAAGGAATTGAAGGTACCTCCAAGGACCCTTTTCCATTTCAATCTAATTTGATTCATGAGATTCTATGGCAGCATTTCTGAAAGCTATTTTACAGCTAATGTGGCCACAAATAATGAAGGTATAATAAGCCACAGGAAGGAGTACAGGGCAGAGTAAGAGAAGCTGCAGGTCATGAGGAAGCAGATGGACTATTTAAGGACAGATCTAGAAAGGAAACTATAAGCCAGGAGTAGAATTTTATTTTCATCATTAGTTGTTAATGGAAAGTAGGTAAAAATACTCTTCTGCATCATCCCAGTTCCCATTATCTGTCTTTATTGCCTTTTCTATAAAGAGATGGTTATAAAAAGTAAGATTATTGGCAGTACATCCAAGACATTGCAGCTGGTTTTCCTAATCTCTGCAGAATCCTCATACTGTGATTGGTAAAAGTCGCACAGGAGCCTGGGGAAGTGATGAGATTGACATAGCCTTAGGTGCAATGTCGTTAACAATTTTGAATCAGCTTGAAAGAATTGGTCCTTACTTTGGCTAAACAGAGAGACTGTGTTTTATCTTATTATTTTCCAGGGTACATGTTTTCCCTCCAGGTAGTCCAACACAGAACAATAGCGCATATCAACCTTTGTAGTTTTAAGACACTGTGATTTGCACTTTTCAAACAATGCTTTATGGCACCAGTGATGTTTACAGCAAAACTAATACTGGACAGCTCAACAGTGAGCTCTTTCAAAACCTCTCAGATGCCCTTGTACGCTGGTTTTCAGTGATCTGATGAATACCAGTAAATTGTTGCTGACACAGCTTCATCCAAACTGCAGGGATGGGAGGTCTCCATAAGCATACCCTGTTACAAAAAAAAATGTCCTCTGGATCAGTGAAAAAGATAAAGCAACCTCTTTTTTAAGTATATGAGTAAGGTGTGTATCTAAGGAAGCCTGAATATGATAATTTAAAGTCGGGTTTTTAATTAGATTGGGTTTGTTTAGAACATTTTTAGAGTTAAAATAATCTACTAGGTGCATTTAAAAGTGGAACTAAGATAAGAGTGAATAATATTAAAAAAGAAACAGAGCAGTTAGATTGAGAAATTTCATAGAGAAATTTAGGACAATTTGCTAACTGTATATAGAAAGTAGCTTTGGAAAAGTACAAGGAGTTTCTCCCACAGTTCTTGGCAGACTTCCAAAATCAGAGTCAGAGTTCTTTGAATGTGGAGAGGGAAGATGATTTAGAGATATGGAGGCTATGGGGGCCCCTTGGCAATAGGAATACTTTGCTTTTCAAACAAGAGGTAAGATGGTTCTGGAGTTTCCATGTATAGTTAGGTGTCTATGTTCTAGGGAGTATTTTAAGACAAACATGCTAAAATGATAAATGTTTCACCTAAGAAATGGGGCCTACAGGTGAGGGTGATAAAACAGTTTTGGAAGAGAGAAGCCAAACGGAGACCAGTGGCAATAACTGAAGCTATAGAAAGGTCCATGGCTTACAAAGAAATTGGAAATAGAGAAGCAGTTACAAAATAAGCTGCCCTGTAAGGCTACACAGCTCTATTAGAGTATGCAAATACTATTACATTCATGGGGTATTTTATACAATATGTAAATATTGCACATTTTAATTTAAATCTGATATTATTCACCTCATTTAATTGCCAGTGTTCTGGGGGAGGATGAGCAGTAAATGGTTATCACATTGTCACATTAGTCCTTAGCAAGCCTTGACCATTGAAAAAAATAGTGGGTTCCTTCCATTAAAATTAAGGAACTAAGCAAAGCCCCAGAATGCTTTCATAGAAAGGAACTGGGAAGCATAAGCCTCACCAGTAAGGACTATTTATCAAGATGGGAAACATACCGTGTTCATCTTTTCTGTCTTTGGTGCCTATGCAATGCACAACACATAGTTATGTTGCTATTGTTGTTGCTGTTGTTGTTTTGTCTGTTTTGGGCAATGATTTGCATGTGTGTGTACCCTAAGATGGATCAGCTTAATGATTATTTATATTCATTAAGTGTATATTACACTAAGATGAAACCTTAGTGTAATATACACTTTACCTCCCCAAACACATCCAGAATGGTAAAAACATAAATGAGAAAAAAAAAGGAAAATAAACTGACATAGCAAGTGAAAAGATAAGAGAAACCCCAAATAAGAATAAGTTTCTGAATGGGAAAAAAAAGTCACATGAGTAATAGCAGGAGCATTCTAAACTTAATTAAACATGATATTTAAAATTGGGGCAATGGGGTAAACTGGAACATTGATGTTTGGCAAAAGGAATTCATTTGGATGCAGAAATCAGGGTTGTCATCAACTGCTGTTGTAGTTTGAGCAAGTCTAAATTTCCATCTTTTCCCTTTGTACTTTTCCATTATGCACAGCACATTATAACCAGATCAGTGGGGCAGGCAAGAGAGCAGAATTTATTTTTCGAAATGAAAGTTGATAGCTAATAGCCTAGTCACATAATAAGCCACATTTCTGGTGCCGAGTCCAAGCTTACACAGATTGTTCAAGTCTAAACAGTGACCCTCCCAAGCCTGATGATTTCCTCAGTAATCCCAGATGGCCTGTGTTACGTGAGGCCCAATAAATCAACCGTAGCCACAACCCTGCTGCTGGGAACAAGAAGAAGCAGCCACACTGGGCTTTTTCCATGACAGTGAGGGAAGCAGCCTACACACAATTTAACTTATGGCATGATTCCATTCATGAAGGAGTCAGGTACATTTAAATTACATTTTCCTCTTACTAACATTCTTAAGCCAAATCCACGTTTTAAAATTCAACATTTACCTCAGCATAGATAATTTGTGTTTTCTTATACAGCAGAGAGTACAGAGATGAGAAATATAGTTAAGGGTAAAATTATCTGTCATGACAATAGCTTATGTTTATTAGATGCTTTCTGGGAAAAAGGCGTCAGGTTAAATCACATTTCATGTGTTCTACCGTTTAACCCTAACACACTTCTGATGCATTAGATACCATTATGATTCCTGTATCAATGAAAAAGAAACCAAAGTTTATAATGGTTCAATAACTTGCTCAAGTAGTAAAGTTGAGACTTGAATCCAAATCTTGTCTGATGCTGAAACCCATGTGTTTTACACCAGTATGTTTGCTTTGCTTCAAAATGTAATAGAGCAAGAGAGAATGAAACTTTGTTCCTAGGTGATCTCTCTGGGCAATACTTTACTACTTGTGTTATAAAACATGCCTCTTCTGGAATTCAGTGAAGCAAGGACTCATCTTGTAGAATCTCTTCTGTTCCCACATGGAAAAGACAAGAGTAAGGTGTGAACATTCTTCAGTGGTAAACAAGTATGCCCTTTGCCTCTCACATTTGACCAATACTTTCGGGCTCACATAAAATGCCATCTTCCCTAAGTAAATTTGTCCAGAACTACCCTCTGCACCAAAGTCAGTATTAGGTCCTTTTCCCCATGCTGTCCCAACCAGGCTTTGTATATGTTATTTTCTTCTCTCTTCTGTGCTTCTCTGCAGATTTCTAGGGACAATGTTTATATCTGACATACAGCTTTATCGCCAAAACACAGTGATAGGCCAAGAAGAGATTGTGCAATCCCTCAATCTCATGTAGAACATGTGGCTTCTATTTCAAGTATTTAAGTGTTTTTATTTGCAATTTTAAAGTGCCTAAGAGATGAGAGGAAAGAACAGAGGCTGAGTCAATCGGTCAATTTGTGTAAAATAACTTGAGTAAGCCCTGGCCTGGTGTCTAGTCATTTGTCATATGATTCCCAGGTGAGAATACTCTGATGATTCTGTTCAAATTCACCACAATAGGGTGGAAAAGTACCACAGAGCACAAATTGTGCTGATGATGGTGGTTCAATGCATTATCCTTTGTATTTGCCAGAGTTCATTCAAGCAGTCATTTAATAAACATCATTGTATATTGAACAACACTAAGCTGGATAGGGATCAGAAGGCTTACGTGGTTTTCAGGAGAGGGAAATTACAAAGATGAACATAATGGCAAAAGTCTGTTTTCAAAGATTTATTTTCTATTAGAGAAAACATGTAGAATTTTTGCTCCCTCTTATATTTAGCATTTATCTTGTTTGACTTATCACAAAAGGAATTTTTATGTGCATAACACTTGACAGTTTACAAAGCACTTTCACACTCATTTATGGTTTCATTTTGTTTTCAAGATAGGCCCCCAACCAGCATCCTGCTGATGCTGAAGACAAACACACTTTGTTATTTCTTGCATCCCGTTCCTGGGAATTAGAAGCAACCAATGAAAGGTCATGCTAATTTAAGATCATGCTTAGCATGATCTTAAAGATGGCATATAGAGAAAAGGCTGTTCTTTAGTTATAGATGTTAAAAGAAGCATTTCCTAGGCTAGACTTCTATATTGTTATAAATCAGTCCCTAGTTCCATTTTAACTCTTAGCATAAGGAAAAAAAAATAAACTATCCCCTACCTTAAAAAACATCAACCTTGAAACCTCAACAGTTTTTTTTTTTTTCAGGCTAGATCTCAACTTCTTATTGTGATGCTGTCTTCACATTGAGATGCTGTACCTCAGGCCATTCCAAGTGCTGTACTGCAACCGACTGTCATTAATAAATTAAAGGAAAAGGGGCAGAAGATTTTTGTGGTGGTTGTTCTTAAAAAAGGAAAACAGACTGGGCGTGGTAGCTCATGCCTGTAATCCCAGCACTTTGGGAGGCCGAGGCAAGAGGATTGTCTGAGACTACGGGTTGAAGATCAGCCCGGGCAACTTGACGAGACCCTCATCTCTATAATAAATCAAAAAATTAGCTGGGCATGGTGGCATGCGCCTGTAGTTCCAGCTATTTGGAAGGCTGAAACGAAAGGATTGCCTGAGCCCAGCAGGTCGATGCTGGGGTGGCCGTGAGTATGTGCCACTGCACTCCAGCCTGGATGACAGAGTGAGACTCCGACTCACGAAATAAATACACAAATAAATAAATAAATAGATAGATAAATTAATAAAAATTAAAAAAAGAAAAACAGATGGCAAATACTTGATAAGCATAAAAAACTTTTGCATATAAATAGCACGTTTACATGCATTCTTTTTTTTCTATCATGAAAGCACCCAAATCCGTTCCCTTCTCATGGATAAAAGTAGATTGTGTTTGAGAGAACGGCACAGGGCTTCAAGGAGCAGTTAAGTGAATTTTATTAGGGCCCAGAGGGGTGATAAGAGATTAATGTTTGCCTTTTTGGGACTAGCTGTGCCAGCTTCCTCCAGAGAAGGAAGCACAAGGCAACACATGGAGCACAGTCAAGATGAGATCCTCAACCATTTGGACCCTGAGTTTAACACACCTCAGTAACCGTTGCTGCCACCACATACCACCTAATAATAATGCAGTTTTATAATACTTTTAAGGGTGGCTCCAGACCTGGTCATTTCTTTGTTTTTGAAATGGCAAATGACTCACCAAGCCTTGTGAAAAAACAGGAAGATTTTGGAAGAAAACCAGAAAATCAAAGCATATGCTTGCTCAACAATGAATGTTCTCCTCCAAAATAGAAACGTCCCATAAATACAAGCAGTACCAAAATATTCCCCACAGCCAAAGTCCCAGGAAGAATGCAGAAATATTGACAAAGAAAAGGTGGTTTATCATCCTTCAGAAAAAGAGGAAGAGTTAAAAGTGACAATCCAGGCTTTTGATTGTTACGTTTCTTTCTTCTAAGACCAAGGAAACCAAAGAGACCATGAAGTGCCATCCATTGAACAGATGAGTCAGATTCAGCTCATGGAATATCAGTTGAAAAGTCATAATTAAATTGTTTCTGTTTTAGAACATCATTTCCTATACAAAGAGCAGTATCCTGAGGATGGTGACTCTTTCTCATTAGATCCAGAGAAAATAAGCTGACAGAACAGGAGCAATTTAGATGAGGAACAGGAAGCCTTTCTTGATAAGGAGAGGATGCCAAATGCTTGGGAAAAAAACTTCTCTTAGAGTCTTGAAAAATAGGCTACAAGCCGGGCTCGGTGGCTCAGCCTGTAATCCCGCGCCTTGGGAGGCTGAGGTGAGTGGATTGCCTGAGCCCGCGGGTTCGAGACCTGCCTGGGTAAGCAAGGCCTCATCTCTACAATAAATCAAAAAATTAGCCGGGCGTGGTAGCGCGCACCTGTAGTTCCAGCTACTTGGAAGGCTGAGGTGGAAGGATCGCCGGAGCCCAGCAGGTCGAGGCTGCGGTGGCCGGAAGCGGCCACTGCACTCCAGTCTGGGCGACAGAATGAGACTCCAATTCAAAAAAAAAAAAAGAAAAATAGGCTACATTTTCTCTTGGGATGGGTCTAGTTGCAGCTCTAATTAGGTAGCATTGAAAACTTGTTTAAAATTATTTTTTAAATGATGTTTTTTGTTTTGAAATAATTATGCTTACACGTAGTTGTAAGAAATAATGCAGAGAGATACCACCCTTTACCCAATGTCTCCCAGTGGTAACATCTTGCAAAACTATGGTACAATATGGCAACCAGGATCTTGATGTTGATACAGGTAAGATACAGTCTCACTACCACAAGAAGGTCTCTTTTTTTGTGTTTTTACAACTATACTCTTCTCTCTCACCCTGTTCCTGACAACTAATTTGCTCTCCACTTCTAAAATTTGTCATTTCAAAAGTGTTTTATGAATTGAATCATACAGTAATGATGATCTGTATGATTCAATTCATAACCATTTGATATTGGTTTTTACTTATTTTTTCACTCACCAATTATGCAATTATCCCTAGAGATTCATCAAAGTTGATGTGTGCCTCAACTGTTTATTCCTTTTTACTGCTAAGTAGTATTCTGTGGTACAGATGTTCTACAGTTTGTTTAATCATTCATTCATTGAAGGACATCTGAGTTGTTTACAATCCTTAACTACTGTGGAAAAAATAAACAAACTTATGAACATTCATAGACGGGTTTTTATGTGAAAGTAAGTTTTTATTTTTCTGGGCTAAATGCCCAGGAGTGTAATTGTTGAGTTATGTGGTAGCTGCACATTTAGTTTTATAGGAAACTGCTGAAAGGTTTTGCCAGGTGGCTGTACCGTGGTAAACCCCACCAGCCACGTATGAGGGATTCTACTTCTTTGCATTTGTGTACACCCACATCAGCTGCTAATCTCATTTCTTATTTTAGCCATTCTGGTAGGTGTCTAGTGATATGTCACTGAGATTTTATTTTGCATTTCCCTAATGCCTAATGAAATTGAACATACTTTTAGTTTATGTAAATATCATGTGTGGGGCTGAGCGTGGCGGCTCAAGCCTGTAATCCCAGCATTTTGGGAGGCCAAGGCAGGAGGATTGATTGAGCCCGGGAGCTCAAGACCAGCCTAGGCAGCATAGTGAGATTTTGACTCCCCCAAAATAAAAATAAATTAGCTGGGGTGGTGGCATGTACCTGTCATCCCAGCTACTTGGGAAGCTGAGGGGAAAGGATTGCCTGAGTCCAAAAGGTTGAGGCTGAGGTGGCGGTGACTGTGCCACTGCACTTCAGCCTGGGCAACTGAGTGAGACTCTGCCTCAAAAGGCAAAAACAAAAACAAACAAACAAATAAATGTTCTAATTAGACTATTTGTTGTTTATTTTTTAGTTGTTGAGTTTTGAGAGCTCTTTATATAAATAGTTACTAATCCTTTCACCTGTGCAGTTTGAAAATATTTTCTCCCAGTAGGGAGCTTGTCTCTTAATCCACTTAACAGGGTTTTTTGGTTTTTGGTTGGTTTTTTTTTGAGTTCAGTTTTAAATGTCGTTGAGATTCAAATTTTCGACTTTTCTTTTATGATTCAAGTTTATGAACTCTGCCCAGTCCTAGATCCTGAAAGCATTTTTCTAGCCGGTCTCGGTGGCTCAGCCTGTAATCCCGCGCTTTGGGAGGCTGAGGTGAGTGGATTGCCTGAGCCCGCGGGTTCAAGACCCGCTTGGGCAACTTGGCGAGACCTCATCTCTACAATAAATCAAAAAATTAGCCGGACGTGGTAGCACGTGCCTGTAGTTCCACCTACTTGGAAGGTTGAGTGGAAGGATCGCCGGAGCCCAGCAGGTTGAGGCTGCGGTGGCCGGGAGCGGCCACTGCACTCCAGTCTGGGTGACAGAGTGAGACTCCAACTCAAAAAAAAAAAAAAAAAAATTTCCTTATTTTGTTTCCTAAAAGTTTTACAGTTTAACATTTTACATTAAGTCCATGATCTATTTTGAGCTAATTTTTATAAAAGGTCTGAGAATCAGGTTAAGGTTCTTTTTTTTTTTTTTTTGCCAATGGAACCACTTTTTGAGAAGACTATCATTTCTCCAGTGAATTATTTTTATAATTTTCTAAGCTCATAATTCCAATTTAGCCATATTTTCTTTTACCTAGGAAAAGCTAGAGTTTGTGTTTACAGAGTGTGAATTCTGTGCCAAGGCACCATTCTCAGGTCCTTATACATCTTTACCCATTTAATTACTTTAATGATTCATTACTCATTTAATTGTCTTAATAACTCATTGATAGGTATTATCATTGTTTCCTTTCACAGATTATTAAACTAAAATTTTGTCAGGTTAAATGCTCAAAGTCACAAAGCTTGTGAATTGGGAAGTCAGAATTTGAACCCAGATAATGTGCCCTATAGATTGTGCTGTTAACTTTTCTCAGAACTGAATTATTTACCATAGCCAGATATTTAGCAAGATATTGAACATTTTGCCATGTTTTTCATTGTTATCTCAAGATTTTCAACTAGCAAAGTAATGAAAGACTCTCTCCTCACATCCCTTTTCTTAGGTTTCCTGCATTTGATGTTTTATTCATACTAAAGCCCTCATGTCCATGAAAATACAATTTAAGAGTCAAAAAACATCAAATTATTTTCTGAATTTGGAGTCTGTTTCACAAGCTGAAGCTGTTGGTGTTGACACCTTGACAACCTTTCTGTTAGCTACAAACCAACTATATTCCACAGAGTCTAAAAAATAAGAACACATGAATCCACTTAGGAATCCCAGTGCTATTGTGTTATTAACGAACAGAGCTTGGGATTGTTTACCAAAATCAACTCTTATTTGTTTTACATTTGTTCTTTCTAGCTTGTTTCCTGGCTTCTGAGAATAAACACAGCAAGTATTAGTGAAAAAAAGAAGGTAGTGTGGAAAGAAACAATGCTAGCAGTGCTGCCAGAGAAAAATGGGAGAAAATCGTAATGCAAAATTTTCAACATGGTAAATATTTTGCTTCATATGCAGGAAGGAAATGTTATTTTAAAATATAAATGACAATGGATTATTCAAAATTTCCTATTCAATAAAAATGAAAAAAAAAATATATCCTGTGTTCCCATAAGGGCATGTTAGAATCTTTGTTTACAAAAGCAATTCCGAAGTTGCAAAATTTGACACAGATGAAAAATGAAAGAGCCAGAAGTTCCTTCTGACATGGGTTATAGGAAAACTGTTACACTGAATTTGAAGAATCCCTCATTTTTCTGTTTATCTATCCATAAAGTAACTTTTCTTGTTTTCCTCTTAACGGAAAAGCAATGTCCTGACAAAGATGCTTGTGGCATTTTGCCTTGTTGAGAACAAGAAAAAGGAATACAATCTAGTTGGAATGTTTTGAAGCTCCCATATGACAGCCACTTGGTATGATTCTAAAGTCCCAAAATATTTGAAAATTGTCATATTGATATTCAAATACATATCCAAAGTAGATTTCCAAGTCCTCTGAGATGTTTTTAGCACTAAAGTCGAATAGATGCATGTTATGCCCCCAGGAGATAGGTTAAAAATTGCTAGGTACTAAGTTCATCACTGATGAAGCTGCTACCAGGTAGAGGCGATGGGGTTATGGATAAACGACATAACAGAGTTCCTCTTATCATAGATAAGTGATGTAAGATGCAACTCTTTGAAATCTTGACGTTCTCCTGCCCTTCCACCCACCCCACTCTTCTCAGCACTCTTTTTTTTTTCTTTTTTGAGTTGGAGCCTCACTCTGTCGCCCAGACTGGAGCACAGTGGCTTCTCCCGGCCACCGCAGCCTCGACCTGCTGGGCTCCGGCGATCCTTCCGCCTCAGCCTTCCGAGTAGCCAGAATTACAGGCACACGCTACCACCCCGGCTGATTTTTTGATTTTTATTGTAGAGATGAGGTCTCGCCAAGTTGCCCAGACGGGTCTTGAACCCACGGGCTCAGACAATCCACTCACCTCGGCCTCCCATAACGCGGGATTACAGGCTGAGCCACCGAGCCTGGCCAGCACTCTTGGTCTTTATTTCTCTGTTCCCCTTTTCACATTCCACAATGGAGAATTCATACTATGTGTTAAGAGAATGGTAACGTTTAATTAAAGTTTAGGTTTGTCTATATTTACATGTAAGAGAAATTCTAAGTCACAAATTCATTTGGTATATGGATCGTTGGTAAAGCAGAAAGGTGAAGTAAATAGCAAGGTATACCCTTCCTAAAGCATTAAAAAAAAAAATCAAAATCAAAGCTGTTCTTGTTGGCTTAGGCTATATGAAATTTGGGACATTAGAAAAAGGCCAGATTTCTAAAAGATTAATTTTCTTTCTGTTTTCGTTTTCTTCAGATGAAGATGTGCAGGACTGCAGCAAGACATTTAATGGAGAAAGTCATTTGTATTTTGAGTTTCATTATGAAAATCAAAAAGGGCAAAAGTAACGTATGGTGGAGAACATGTAATAATCAGTGTCTGAGAGACTCAGCAGTGAAACCATTAAAGACAAAGAGAAAATCGGATAATTTGCCTTTTTTTCTATAACCATGTACAATGATGACCTCCCAAATAGCCTACTTATGTTGGTGCTTGCTTTGGTAAAGTCTATTCTCTACCAGATCCCCTGAGTGATCTTGTTTTTCATTTGTTTGTTTTGTCTCTTTCTACTCCCTACTAAAATGCAAATTCAAGAAGTACAGGAATTTTTAGCTTTTAGGAGGTTATATACCTCGAACATATCAGCCAGGCCCTGGTACACAGTATGGCCTTAGTAGATATTTGTTGATGCATGCTTCATAGATGGACAAGTCATGTTTCTAAGAACCTGAAAGAAAATCTGTCATTTCTCATTTGATATTTATAAAGAAATACAAAATGAGAAAAGGAGAATTGGCAGGTCACTCGTTGGATGTCTACAATTAAAAACACTTAAAAAAAAGATTATTTGTACAGTTTCTTACTTTGGAGTATAATTAGGAGAGAGGCCTACAGGTCTTCTTAAATTACTCAGTCAACAAATTGAAATCTCTATTTCTGTTTGGTGGCAGAGAAAAAAATCAGCTATAGTGTCTCAGCCCACACAACAGTGCCAGCATTGATTCAATGAAACAGAATTTGACTAAAACAGAGATTTGCCCCATCCGTGCTGGATGAGAAAAAAAATCCAAACAGCTTTGAAATTATTCATACTTGAGTCTGATTCCCACCTCTGCCAGTAATTATCTATGAGAACTTGACTAATTTGCTGGCCCTTTCTTAACTTCAGTTTTCTCTTTTTTAATAAATGGCAGTGTTGTCAACGTGGTTGTAACTTCCTTTGGTTGCTGTAACAAATTATTACAAACTTGGTGTCTTAAAAAAACAGAAGCTTATTCTCTCACAATTCTGGAGGCCAGAAGTCCAAAGTCAGGATCACCGAGCTGGAATCAAGATGTTGGCAGGACCACACACCCTGCGGAGACTCTAGGGTAGGATTGGTTCTCAACATTTCCAGCTTCTTGTGGCTGCCATCATTCCTTGGATTGTGGTCACACCCCTCCATCTTTACATTGCTTCTCTTGTCTTTCTGTGAAATCTCTCTGTCTTCCTCTTATAGGACATTTGTGATGGCATTTAAGTAAGACACACACAGATAATTCAGAATTATCTCATCATCTCAACATGCTTAACTTGGTCATATTGACAAAGACTCTTTTTCCAAGTAAGGTAAATTCATAGATCCCAGGGATTAGGCTATGAATATATTGTGTGCGGGGGGTATTTTTCAGGTCTTATGAGTGTCTTTTTAGTATTGATGTTACAACGCCTGGCATATTTTATGAATTCAATAGCTTTCTCCTTTTCTAAACTGTCCCTGTGTTCTTCTCAACCTCCATAACCCTCCTCCGTAGCCCTGCCTCTTACTCCCAAGCTAATGCTTACCCTTAGCACCACCACTGCCTTTTAGTTTTCAGTTCTATTTACTGCTTTTGAATTAAGTAGCTGACATTCTGGTGTGAAAGATAAGTGGTTAAACAACCAGTTGTAATAAAAGGAAGAATAGTATATGATTTATGCAGACACATCTATAACAAACAGTAAGTTAATAAAGGTATTCGTCATTATTATTGAGAGGTGGGGCTAGTGAAATTATCTTGGAGTTGACAATATTTGAACTGAACCTTGAAGATATGAATGTCAAGGCATTAATGGCATTAGAAGATATTTCCAGACTGGAGGAAGTCAAAGAGGAGAGTTATCTCTTATTTCTCTGGAAAACCAGTATCTTCCTTCCTCCCCCTTGCTGTAGTAACGACTCTTCCCAGTCTCCCACGTCACCAGCCCACCTAAACCTCTCTCTCCTCAGTGCTTCATGAGGAAAAGTGTCCTCTTTTCTCAATCTCCCACCAATTAGCAGCTTTAAACTAGGTGCTGAAAGGAAAATGATATGATTCATCCAATACACTATACGGTACATGTGGTCAAACATCTCCCAGAACAAAAGAAAGAGTTTCTTAATACAAATAAATTTCTATTGAGATTTTTCGCCATGTGTAAAGTTATATGTGAGATGAGTGGGTTCCTAAATCATACATATTAAGGAACATTGCTCTAAGACTAAGAAAATGATAAGCATAGGATATAGTTTTTTCAAATGGTAAAAATGCCTAACTAAGCAACAAAGATTCTGAGCTGTGTGGAAGACCACCTTATTATTTTTTATTCTTCATGATAACAATTTGTTAGGAGAAAAGCATTCTATCTCCCTTTCTTAGCCATACCCCACCTCCAAAGAAAAAAAAGAAAAAACCCTTATTTTTAATTTTGTCTTTGGATTTTCTAAAACACAACTTGGGAAGCAATGGACAGAAACAAATCATGAAGTCCTAACCCCTCTACCTTTTTTTTCCCGTTAATTCAGAATGAATTGAATTTACACAGGCAACAGTGCTTAAGCAAAACCGTTCCTATGGTTACACAGAAGGCTTTCTAAATGTAGCACAAGATGCAGGCAGCCAAAATGACTTGACTGTTTATGTTAAATATGAAGTCTATTCCCTATTGAAATTTAATGATCTACTAGCTGCATTTTAGCAGCTTGCACCCTGATAAAATTAACATTTCGAATACATTTGGAGAGATAAATTGCTTTGGCAATTGGCGAGTATTCACTCATATTTATTTGATCACATCAGTGGTTCAGATGAAAGCATTTCCCCCTGTACTATTAGAAACTGGGTCTGCAAATTATCCTCATTTCTGGGTCCACAAGTCCCCAAACACATTCTATTATCTTTTGCGGGTTAGCTAGTGCCAGATGTTAGACCTAACACTTGGTGAGAGAGCTCAGAAAAATACATATTTTTTCCTATTATAGCAACTAGGCAGAACAAGCATTTTTCTTATGGCATCTCTCAAGCCATCCAGTGGTTCTCAAATATCCAACAAGGTGAACAGTTCAGACAGGGTGAAGTCTGTTCCCCCACCTCCTCCTGCTTCTCATCCTGAATGAGAAAGACAATCTGTGTGTTTTGAAAAGCTGGCAGGAAATTGGAGCTAGGAAAGTTATATTCACTGCATATTTTAGCTGACACCATTCAAATTTGCTACATAGGGGCGTTCCTTGATGTCTGTTAGTAGGAACCTCCCATTCAGCAAAAAACAGAAAATGAAAACAGGCTGTGGGATGCCACTTTTGTTCATCTCTTTGTACATTTAATTCAATTCAACTAATATTTATTGAGCTTCTTATACAGCCTAAGTATGATGTAGAGCACTATAGATATAAAAACAAATATATATTTCCAGAACACAAATAGCTCTTGGCCACATAGAAAAAGATAGGCAATAAATACTGCTATGCCAGGTATTACTTCTCAATAATTGGTGATGTATAGCTCCATACCATTTTATCACCTTTCACTAATGTAATTGCATCAAACATAGAAACTCTACAAAAGATTTGAGTTGTCAGGGAAGGATGACTGCACATATGTCATTTGAATTATATCCATGACTCATGTCCCCCAAAGCTCTGCTCTGCAAGGTCAGCCACTAAGGGGTTTCATCTCCTTCCCTCTTTCTCTACAGAGCCCCAATTAATTGGCTTCTGTCTCCCTCCTTCAGGATTCCCTTGCCTAAATGTATTCAGGCTCATAAATGTTGTCTGCATTTCTACTCTTTAACCCCCAAGTCTTCATTTTCTATAACCCAGGTGTATGAACCTAGGGGCCCTGATAGATAAATTCTGTAAAATTCAACTGTAACACATTAAACTTTTCGAAACAAAAAAATTACCAAACCTTCTCTAGCTTTTCCTTGTTTGAGCCAAAATATTTCATTCTGGAAAGCAAACTAGACAAGTTGGGCACTTAATAATACTCTATTATAATTTATCTCTTGAGATGATTGTACTTACATCTGACACTTAAGAATGTCATCTGTTTGAGGAAATGTATTTTGAATTAACACGTAGAAATACATTCATCACATATTGACTCCCTTGTCGGGGAGTCAGTTAGTCAAGTTAGTCAAGTTAGTTCCCAAAGTTAAGTTACATTTTAGTGTTCTAATTAGTCCTTCCAGAATTTATTCATTATTATCATTGTTATTAATAGTTCTGATGAACATTTTAGTAAATTTTTCCCTTTGTAACACTCATTGGATGACTAGAGGATGAATTTTGTCCTTTTATTTTTGAAAAATATAACCTGAAGAATCAATTGCTTTTTCAAAATAAGTTTCAAGGGACTAGTACCCCTAGTTGAAATATGTTTTTACATGTGGATTTTACAGATGACCTCATACTCCAAAGTGAGTTTCAAAGGTGATCCATACCCTTTTGAGAGAGTCAGTCCTTATAATTCAGTAGAGTTTTAGGAATTCTACTTTGCTTTTTGTAGGTTGGAACATATGCCCTGCTTTCCTACCCTGTTCCTCTAAGATTTTAGGAGTTCATGGAAAGCCCCTGATATTTTGGTAGGTAAAATACTGATCTTTTCCTCAAAATCCAGATTTAAGATAATCAATTACTGACTAAAATTTTAATTTTTTTTCTACTTATAATGAGTCCAAAGTCTGCAAGAATAATGGCCTATTTGAGAACTAATTTATATACCAAGTTGATTTTGAGGCAAGTTAGTTATTTTCTGAGATGATAGGTTTTCACACAGCACTCCATAATGGTAGACGTTGGATACAAAACTAAGGAGTTAAATCTTCATTTTGTAAAAATTGCTTTTATGAGAGATGGACACTGAGAATGTTGTAGCAGAGAAGTAGAATTATCAAATTTCACATTGGGTAACAATTACAGAGGACTCCACCAACTTAACAACTCGGGGCCATAGAAAGAAATGCTGTGCAAGTTGGTTAGCTGCATGATCTTAACTGCAGGAGACAGATATTTTTATGTAACCGAATGTCAAAAAGCACACAGGTTCACAAGAAAGTTGTTTTCCAAGAAATGATGAATCCTTTCCCATCCTAGATCCACTATTTCAAATTCAAACAGAAATGTTCATTACATAGTATTTTGGAAGATATCTGCTCTTTACATTCTTGTTCTTGGTCCCTTTTTTATTGAGAGAAAGAATAACAGCAATGAGTGTCAGATTGATTTTAAAATATTGATTCTAAAATATTGTTGCTTCAAGTATAAATATAAAGAACTTTATTTAATAATCATTTCTAATATACAATTTAGGAAATTTAAGTATATATTGTGGGATAGAAACAGTTAATTTTTCAAGGCTGACTTACAGAATTCACATTCAACAGCCCATGCATAACATAATGTAGATGTATTTAAATAGCCAAAAGTAATTTCATCAGGCAATGAAGCAGGGAGTCTTTTCCGTTTGTTCTTACTCAGAACACACTCACAGTTCACTCGGTATCCATCACTTTTATTTTTTATCAGATACTCATTGTCTGAAGTAATAATGGATAAGTGATCCAGAGAATAGAGTATTGCTTTGAACTGCTGACACATTGCAGAATGCTGTATTATGCAGGATTGTGCTCCTAGCCAAAATACCCGCTCAGCTCTGAGTTCTTTGCAGAAAGCATGCCTTTGCCCTTGCATTTTTGTATAATAGGTATTCTATAGTGGGTGATTAAAAATGGAAGGCTGTCTTGTTTTGTTCAGCAGAATGGGAAATGGTATATGATGTATTAGTTTTTATAATATCACTCCGTAGACACATTTTTCATGAAGCATATTTGAAAGCCAGGTTTTATTTTGTTTATGTAAAATGGAAAATTGAAATAGTAGACAGTGTAAGACAAAAATGAAAGTATTTATATATATATATATATATATATATATTTTTTTTGAGTTGGAGTCTCACTCTGTCGCCCAGACTGGAGTGCAGTGGCTGCTCCCGGCCACCGCAGCCTCAACCTGCTGGGCTCTGGCGATCCTTCCACCTCAGCCTTCCAAGTAGCTGGAACTAGAGGCGAGCGCTACCATACCCAGCTGATTTTTTGACTTATTGTAGAGATGAGGTCTCGCCAAGTTGCCCAGGCGGGTCTCGAACCCGCGGGCTCAGGCAATCCACTCGCCTCAGCCTCCCCAGGCGAGGGATTACAGGTTGAGCCACCGAGCCCGGCTTATTTTTATATTTTTATCTGAATTGTTTGTGATGTAAATTTGCATAATTAAAATTAAAGTTTTTCAGGAAACAATCTATCTCATGAAAATGCCAATGATGAATCAATTAAGAATGGAATCAAAGAAGCATCTTCTAGATAAGTAAATAAGCAGAATTCTGGATATGTAATTGTTTTTATATACATTCATATTCAATGCAACACAAACCGGGTAAGGTCTGCCTACAATATGAGGTCATTTGCATGAATGTTGTGTCAGGGTGGAAGTAGTCCACTACAAAAAAAGAATAAAGCATTTCTTTTCATGCCACCAGCACAAAAATATGTGCATTTTGAAATGTTGGAAATGCATATTATATATATATATATACATTATATATATGCATATATATGCTGGAAATGCATTATATATATATCCTGATACCCCAGAGTCTCAATTAAATGGGGTCTTCAAGGAAAGGATGGTATGTCTTGGTTAATCATATTTTTAAGTCACCAATTGTTAGTGAGAATTGCAAGGAGCCGAGGACCATGACTTAGCATGGAGTTGCGCATCCTCTTTTCTTACGTATAGTAAGACACAACATATTGGTTTTCTCTGCTGCCTTATTGCATATAACATCAAGACTATATCTGTATCTTTGATGATTTTGAAATTTGAATTTCTTCAGGGTAATAACTGTGTCCAGTAGCCTAGATCCAAGTTTCTTTTTTTAAGCTACCCTGCAGACCGTGGAAGTGAGAGGAAGACAAGGAAACAGGCCAAGCTACAACTGTTGCTGTTGAGTGGGATAAAAAGAAAAGGGATATGTAATGTTGTAAAACTGTCTGGGTAGCTAAAAATATTGGTCTCTATACTTAGAATTGCAAGAAATTACATAAAGTCTATGCTAACCTCATTATGCTTGTTTTTACAGACGATTAGGACTATCCTTTGTCTTTCCTGCCCTAGAGATTGAATACGTCCATTATTTCAGTACGGTTTATTGAAGATTCTTTTTAGTTGAGTTGTGGACAGTTGATGCTTTTCTATAATAATACTTTAAAAGTTCGTAAACATCCTCCATCGCCACTTCAAAATTCACTGAACATATGATAGAAAATATATCATTAACGATAACAATAGCCATTTAGATTTCAACCACATAAACTTATTTCTTTACCTGTGACATTAGTTACAATTATAGTTGGGTATTTTGCTGAATGATAACATAGAATGAATACATTTTATTAATTTTCATGTTGATAATCTCAAAAGGTTTGGAGGTATTTTCCTCAGAAATTCACTTACTTTCACTACTCAATATCTGCTACCTATGTGCCTCTATGATGAAGAAAACTCCTTTATATTAGGAGACGATGACACTATTGCCTTTTCATCTTAGGAGAATACTTACTTGTTCCTCCATTAGTGTGAATGGATTCACATTGATCCATTTCACTCTCTGATTTGTCTCCCTGTGATTGAAGGCACCATTTCTGAATCTTAGACCAGCTTAAAAGGAGCAGTTTAGATAGATGAGCACTGCCAGGTCCTTTGATGGAAAGTAATCAGGCTCCTGCATTATCTGGCTATTTGGGTAGATTACTTAACCTGTCGGTTTTCAGTTTTCTCCTCTCAACTGAGTTACTTGGAACAGATTATTTCTTGTTCATGTAGATTCTTTTTAATTGTATGAGTACTATGTTTTTCACTCTCCCCTTGGCTAATTTTACTAAGAAAACCTTCATATAGATAAAAGAGCAGTGCAATGCTCAGTTTTATGCCCCTAACCTATATTCAAAACTTGTTAATATTTTCCATATTCTCTTTAATTTTTATGAGCCATTTGAAAGTAATTTGCATATATCATGATACTACTCTTAAAAATGTCAGCATGAATCTTCTAATAATAAAGATGTTCTCTAACATAACTGTAATACCTTTATCACAAATAAAAAAACCAATCGTTACCTAATAGCTTCTCTTATCTGAGTCATATTCAAATGTCCCCATTTGTCTCAACATTGAATTTTATAGTTTCTCCTTCCACCTTTATCTAGGATTCAATCACATTTTTTTGCATTACACATAATTGTTATTCAATACAATTTGTAGTGTCATAAATTACATGGGCTTTTATATGATGTTAGTTTTTTCATTCAGGACTACTTGGTTGAAAAAGTACGTGACAAAAATAAATGTATGAGTGCGTAAAAATACCCTAGTACATGCTAGTTGTTTAACAATTCCTTGCCGAATTTATTTATTAATGTTTTTAAGTGATACTGCATTTTATTAAGCACAATTATAGTTACATATATTTGAAAAACAATATGATATTTCTGTGTGAGAGGCAATTTTAAGTTCAATTCATAAGCTAATAGTATCTAATGTGATTTTGTCATTTGTCATGCACCTTATGTGGAACTGAGCTCTATGCGTTAGCTCATTAAATCTTTATGACAATTCCACGGGCTACCATTTTGCAGATTAAGAGTTTAGGTCAATATGTATTTTGCTTAAGATTTCAGTGTTATGAAGAGAATTAAGCTATATACAAACTTGAGCTGGAGGGCTTAGCACACATACTGTAGTTCTTTGCACAACAAAGCCAGGTTATGAGCAGAGTTTATTTATTCTTTTGCAATCCTCGGTTAGCCCCACCTAGCAGACAGGTCGGTATCTGCCTGCCAGCTAGACCTTTCCAGCTGAAGCACTATCTAACATTCTGCTTACTTATTGCTCTGGCCTTAAGGGAAATCAGATCTCTGTGAGGAAGCCCTTTGAAATCCAAAGAAATAACGTACAGTTTTTTTTTGTTGTTGTTGTTCAGAGAGAACTTTGAACAAGGTCATGTCTGTTTCCTGAATGGACAGGATTAGGATAGGAAAACTGGAACCTTTCCGAGCTTGAAGAGAGCCAAGTTTTCACTGTGTCATTTCATTATTCTCTTTGAAGTAAATTCCCAGAAAATCAGATGCACCCATAAAGAAAACACATCTCAAAGCCAAATGGACATGATTCAGAGAGTTTGCCACCATTTTGGATTGCCTATACTTTTGTTCCCTTCTGTTACTGAAGATGATTGCATATTTCCTCTAACTTTAGAGAGTGCACATTAGTCCAGTACTGCCATATCACTGTAAAATATCCTGAATTTTACAGAAGATAAATCAGAAAAAAAGGGGAACAACTTTGCTAAATATTTGATTCTGTGATAGCTGCAGTTTAACTTGGTCTGTTCTTTCAATCTGGCAATAGAGATTATCTCTTATTTTTGTGATTTCATGTCTCAAGAAGTAAATTTTTAATTATTGGTTCTGTAAACTAATGATTTGTTCACTTAAAATATTTATGTCAATTCTGTTTCAGAGAAAATCTTTCCTAAAAATTTGAGTAGACAGACTGAAAAAATAACCTCCAAAAAAATATCTGCCAGCAGTTGGTCTCCTTTGTGGGATTAACTCCAAATCTGCTAACACTTAAAAAAAAAAACAAAAAACAAATGTACTAAATTAGATGTCAACAAAAAGTAAAAATTAATCATGAAAGTGATCAATACTGTAAGAGAGAAAGACTTGTTCTTACAGATTTGAAAACACTGTGCATTAGACCTGCATTTATAGATGCTTTATAAACTAATCTTACAGACAAGAAATCTTACCAGGTTTGACCACGAAGTAATGAAATGTGGAATCAGTCCCACAATTTTCTAGTCACTCAATATGTAAGTGCCCTAAATGTCTCTCATTCTGGGCACTCAGTAAATACTAAACAGGGGCAGCAATGTTCTTTCCTGTCTAGTCAGAGGGTCATTATTTCTGTAAAGTCTATGAGTTAGTGAGCACATAGAAAAACACAATCCATTGTAACCTGAAAAACACTTTTGCTCTCCCACCTCCTCTTTTGCATGTGGCTTTAACTGCTGTGTAACCTATTGAAAATCTAAGAATACTAGTGCTCAGCTACCACATATTAAGCCTTAACATTTCCTTTCCCAAATGCCAAGAAGATATAGCAGGTCTAATCAGCATATTTTATTTTGCCCTTTTCAATAAGGTATATGATGTTGTTGATTTACTGCTAGAGGAGGAGGTTTTTAAGAAAAATCCACTAGCTTTTTGGACATGTCTCTGTCCCTTAGGGAAAATGATATTTTATGCCACTGCTTGCCAAAGTGTTTTCAATAGTTGCTTTCCCCATTTTGGAGGTTCTTCGGGAGAGTTCACTTGTACTTTTTCAAGTGTCTTTCATTTATTAAAATTCAAAATAAATGAGTTATTAACATCCAAATACTTATTATTGTCCTTGGCTATGAGCCTCTTTTCATGCTACTAAACAGCCACCTCTGTCACTACACATCACTACACACTACACACACAGTCATGTGATGTGCCCTGTGCCCAAAACATTCACTTGGCTTCCAGAATACTGCAGTTATTTTCCTCTTGCCTCACTGGCTGTTCCTTTTCATTCTCCTTAACTGTCTCCTCCTCCTCTGTCCTCTACATGTCAGGGTAGTTTAGGGTTCAATTTTCAATCTTCTCTTCTCTGTGGATATTTACTGCCTGAGAGAGCTCTTCCATTCCTCCAGCATTACATATCTAAACACTGATGACTCTCGAGTTTTTGTCTTCAGTGCGGCGCTCAAAGCTCCAGCTTATTACACCCAACTCCATATTTCACATCTCGACTCTGATATCTGTAAAGTTTTACAGACTCATCATGACAAGAGACCTCAATATTGTCTCCAAACACATTCCTCTAAGACAAAATCATATGGGGCATCGTTGATCTCCCTGTTTCCTTCATTTTCCATATACAGTGCAAGTCTTATCAGCTCTGCTTCCAAAATATATCCTGAAGTTGTCCTCTTCTGTCTTCGCTGAGATGACTGTTACCCAAGCTACAATTTTTGCTTCCCATGGACTGCTGGGATAACTCCAGGTTGATTTCCAGCTTCCACTTTTGTACTTTACACAACAAAGTGATTTTAAAATAAATGTCCATAAGGTGATATAGAGTCCCTGCTCAAGACTCTACAACGGCTTTCTATTATTAGTCAAGTAAAATTCCACCTCATCCCCATAGCCTCCAAAGCCCTGCGCAGTCTCCTGCATGCTCCCTTCCCACCACTTGACTCTCGCTCACTCTGCTGTAGTCACCCTGGCCCACCTGCATTGTTTCCTCAAACACGTCAAAGCAGCAGTCCCTGCTTCATGGCCGATGGCTGGCTGCTTTCCTTGCCTGCGATACCCTTTCCTCTTCTCTCCACTTGGCTACTCCTTTACATCATTCAGAGAGTTTTCCCTGCCCCTCTTCCCCCCTAAAACAGCTTCTCCTCCCATATCTTCTGTGCTGCTTTACTGTTTTTTCCACAGCATTTATTACTACCTGGAAACGTGTATTTCTAAGTTGTTCGTTGCCTGCCTTCTCCATTAGAATGGAAGCTCAGAGGACACTGACTTTGTCTGTCTTGTTCAGACAAAGGTCTTGGGTCTCCAGCACCAAGAGCATAAAAAAGTCACTTAATCATATCATTTGAATACATGAATGACTGGCTAGTCGTCCTGAGTAAATAGGATAATTTAATACATTATATGTCTTGTTTTGTTGTCCTTCATGAATCTTTTTGTTTTGTTTTGCTTTGATCCCAGTGGTCTGCTAATTTAAAAAAAAAAATCTATATTCTTACAGAGGAATCCTTCCTAAAAGTCTGGATAGATGGGATTTTTTTAAAAGTGTTGCTGAAAAACTGGATTTATATTGTCACTTATTCACTTGAAAGGTTTTTTTCATCCAAATCTTCAAGAGATTATGGCAATGAGCTTCAAACTTTAATGTTTATAACAATCACCTAGGGGAACTGGCTAGTAAATCCGGGATTGGGTTCTAAATCCTGATTTGTTAATAAGTCCCCAGGTGACTTTCATGCAGCTGCTCCTTGAACTGCTCTGAGAAATATTGGGCTGTGGGGTTTTGTAATTCCTTTCACAACTTTGAGAAGAATAGATATATGCCTGTCTAATTTATCACTAATGGAGAATCAGATTTTGACACTTAGGTGCCCAATGCAAAGTTCCAGGGATCATAGCTTGGTCGTGTGATATGATCTGTTAGCTGTGGGCAGTTGAAATTGAAAGTGAAATTTTCCTGACATGTTCTGTTGTCAAGATGAAGTGAAAAGTATAGGCAAGGAAACAGAGACATAGTCAAATAAGCCAGAAGCCTAAGAAAACAATAAGAGGGGAGAAGTGAAGCTTAGAATGAAAGCAGAGATATTTCTAAATGAAATAGAAATTGTTCCCAAACTGCCTGGGTCAACCTCATTTAAAAGTATAGGGACAGGTTCAACTTGTCCAATTGGTAACAGGGAACATCAGAGTCTTGGACTTCCCAGAAGTTGCATGAAAAATATGCCATAACAGTATCCAGCAGCGCTCTCTGTTGAGATCAACAAGCCCTCCTCACACCCTTCAATTACCAGGTCACACAGTGTGAGGACTGGACTAAGAGTTTTAGCCTTAAGAGGAGATCATTGGTATTTGAAGCTTGTGCATATATCATAAAGTGATAGGAAAACATGGAGTTAGGGAGGAGATAGAGGAAAGAAATTTTTTAGTTTGACATATAGTCTGCAGTTTTAATTCCTTGGTTGTATGCCATTTAGTATTATTGGTACCACTTACTATCATTTTCCAATTCCGTAAATTTAGATGGAACAATTCAATGGTTTCTTGTTTTTACTTTCCTATTATGGCAAAAGATTTCCTGCATATGTGTTTTTGGTCCTTTGAAGTGAAACGTAACTTCAATCAAAGAGTTATGAATGACATTCATTAAAAATTTATAGATGGAAAACTGGGATTCTGAGAACTTGAGTAATGTTTCAAGATCACATAATCATTAAATACCAGAACTGGGATTCCCACCTAAGTTTGTCTGTTCAAAGCCTGTGCCTTAGAAGGACTTCCTGCCCTCGGTGCTGACAGTCCTGCCTTGCTCCCCTTCCCTACCATCTGACTGACAAGCCCTTCCACAAGCTGGGGATGCCAGAAGCCCTGTCCATCAAGAGAAGTCCCATCTAGTCACCCAGCTATTGAATTCTAGGAGTGAAGATGGGCTATTCACGGCCAGAGGTACTTCTTGGTCCTGGAAGTGAATATTCTGGCTGGGGGCGATGGCAGGAGGGTGGGTAAAAGGGTCATCAGGCTGAGGCCTCCCACCCAGGCTGTCTGTGTTTGACCAGTCTGCCTGCCTGGACATCTGATTACTTCTTCCTTTTCTATCCCACTTTTGCTGTCTCTGAAAATTGAGCCTAGTCCAGAACTCTGACTTGGGAACCTTGGTTATCTGACACTTTTGCCCAGTTCTTGACAGTAATTTTCCTTGGTAGCAGTCACTGACTCCAATATTGTACTAAATGCTTCCGTACTGACTTCAATCATCTTAGACACCTACTGGTTGCTGATAATTAGCCCTTTCAGAGACCCTGACACCACCCCTGTCTTGCTCTATCAGGGTATGAGCATCACCCCACTATGCCTAGAATTCCCTACACTCTTTCAAATACTGTAATCTGCTCTGGGGCCACTATGCCTTTAACAATGATGAGTGCAAGAAGAGGTCAAGGATGGGGTTTTAAGTTACAGTTTATAGTTCCCACTGTTTTCAATGATCCAGACCAACAGGGATAGGGACCTGGAACATGAAAGGATTTTACAATCAGGCTAAAGGTGAATTTAGATTTCTGGAGAAAGACACTTCAAACAGTGTTTATGCTGTCTGGATATCTTGCTCAGGAAATTGAATTAGGAAGAAACCTGTTTCCTTCCATTGCCTGGCTAAACAGATGGGACACAAAGGAAATCCTGATATAGAACTATTCCTGACGCAGAGGCACAAAATCTTGAGTAGAAAATGGAGCAAGACTTTTCCATTTTATCCTTTAGCAGAGTTTATTTTTAGTGATTTGTTTAATTGTCGGTATTCCTTGTGATGGTGTGATCCCAGGGAGGGCTACCAGGTCTTCTTTGCTTGCCATTGTATCCAGTGGGGAACACAAAGAATGTGCTTAATCACTGTCAGCTGCTGGAAGCAATGAATTGAGGGAATGTCTAAAACACAAAAGAACCTCATATTAGCAAATAAATGATACTGAAGAAAAGCTAGGTCCTGACTCCCTTTCAAGATACTAGAGAGATGCCTTTAAGTCTTTTGAAAAACCATCTACACAATAATTGTGAGTCAAGATTGTAATGATAAGCAGTAGAAACTTACTCTCCACAGACACATTGCACTTTTCAAATAACTGTAACATTTCCTGCTCAAGTCCTTAAAGTTCAGAAATAGTTATATTTGAAGTCTACAACAACAAAATGGATATATTTAATACTTTGTTGGCTAAAGGCCATCTAAAACCTTCCTTTTCATTTTTCATTTTTTTCCCTCACCCTTCTGTCTATCCATGTGAGGGAAAACCTAGGCACCCTGGTGCAAAATTCCACTATCACATCACTCCTGGAATTACCTGGATTTGATACATTTGTAACTAACAGTTCTAATGTAACAGCAAGAATTCTCCCCCTCCTGTTTATTTCTCTGAAGCTGTAATAAGCAATCCTGTGTGACATTGCCTGTGGTGCGGTTGCCAGGCAGCAGAAAGAGATCTGCAGCAGGAGGCGGGAGAGTGGGGGAAGAGGGGAGGGCGAAGCTGAGAGGACGGGGGAGGAGGGCTGAGCAAGTGGGGGGCTGGGTTCTGAAACTGCTGAGCCAGAATTCCATCTCCTTGTCATCCTTCATGTTCCAGGCACATAATGAGCCAATAAGCTGGGTCTTAGAGGGGAAATAAAGATGGAAAAGAAACAGTTGAATGTTGTCATTAAATAGGGTGTCAGTAATGTTTCTTATTTTGTGAAGAAAGGCTTTCAGATTTTTTTTTCTCATGAACTTTGCTTCTTGGTAAATGCAGCTCTGCAAATATAAAAAGGCCAGCTTCTCAGTGGGTCTGCTTTGCTCTAAAGCAACAAACAATTAGCACAAAATATCTCCCAGCTCTGTGGGAAAGGGGCATACACAGTTATGACTTGATGGGTTTCGACTCCTCCTAGATCTCAGGGCGTGGAAAAGTAAAACGCAGAGCAAGGGTTCTCAGCCCTGTAGGGAATACGCAGTATGGGGAGATGGCTCTATGCTTGAGAGCTGGAAGGACATTCAAGGTGTTTCAAGAAGATGGCCTGCTCCTTGTGAGGCTTTCTTTTGTTTGTAGATTGGGAGTTGCAAATAAATCTCATCTCTTGCCTTTGCAAGAATCTTGCTCTAATGAGATTAAAACAATTGGACTGGGATCTGAGCAGAAGGGGTGAGGGCAGATGGCATTCAGGTCCCTCCATGGTGGCCCGCGTGGCCCCCAGCACAATGTTTCTTGCCTTTTGCCAGCCTTCCAAGCTGTTTGACGAGGTTGGATGCTCTCCAGTGGTAACAGACAATGATTTTTATTTAGATGTTTGATTATTCTTATTAATCAAATAGAAAAAGAACAGAAGGTTTGTTCAAAACAAACAATGCATTTACGGATAGCTTTGTGTGGTGGATGCACATTTCAAGGCTTTGAAGTTGTTAGTTATTCCTCTCAGAAGACACAAACCTACCATCTGGGAGAGAAAAATGGGACAAAGCATGTTAAAATGGCAAGATGATCAGAAAGAACTTGGAACTAATGCAATGATGACAAGTTTCTTTTTTCACTTTAGCAATAGGAGTGGGAAAAGGGAATGTAAAATTAGGATGTTCAACTCTGAGAATTGTGAGGGGTAACAGATAAGGATCCCTACCCCTTCCCCTGCTGCGTACCCAGGAGTGTTTCTCCTGTGCAGTGACTGACTTTGCAGTCTCAAATAAGGTCATGAATGAGGCAACCAAGGATAATCATGATTTTCTGCACCTTCTAGAAGGACAAGAATGCGTCAGAAGAACAATACTCTTTAGCATAAAACACGTAAAGAGGTAAAAACGAGATGCAAACATGGGATTCATCAAAGACAGAATGATGAAAATAAGCAAATAAGCCGGGCTCGGTGGCTCAGCCTGTAATCTCGTGCTTTGGGAGGCTGAGGTGAGTGGATTGTTTGAGCCCGTGGATTGGAGGCCCACCCGGGCCACCCGGGCAACTTGGCAAGACTTCATCTCTACAATAAATCAAAAATTAGCCGATCGTGGTCGCGCACGCCTGTAGTTCCAGCTACTTGGAAGGCTGAGGCGGAAGGATCACTGGACCCCAGCAGGTCAAGCCTGCGGTGGCCGGGACCAGCCACTGCACTCCAGTGTGGGTGACAGTGTTAGACTCCAACAAAAAAAAAAAAAAAAAAAAAAGAAGCAAACAAACCAAGTCCACAAGAACTGTGGCTTGATGCTGAGACAGTCTCACTCTGCAGCTTCTTAGAAGGATGATGCTTTTCCCTAAGGACCTGCAAAACACTTATAAACCTTTGACAGTTCTATAGGTAACACAGCTGGAATATGGACACTCAAGCTCTCCAGAATGTCCTGTGATTAAGGACCACCCTGGCTAACCATGTTCTCCACAGAGCCTCCCTGGAAACTGGAGAAGAAATACCACACTATGTCATGTGAGATTTCACTTCTAATCAAAGCAAAAGGAAAAAATACTCCAGAGTCAGCCTCATAGTTGTGTCATAATGGAAATTTCTACCAAAGCCTACAATCATTCTTCATTTTTTTACTCTGGATGCATTTATTTATTACAATTTAGTTCTTATTTTATCAAAGTTATACATGAGTTGCAAAACCTTAATGAGGCTTTTCTTAGTCTCAGTTGTGATCCTAATGTTGATAGCAATGAATGATAAGACTCTCACATTCTAATGAGTGAAGACAGACTGTCTATACAGGACTTTTAAAGAGATGGTCAAAATCCAATATTGTAACCCTTGTACCATCATCTACCTCCAGACCAGATATGAGAGACTGTTCAGGTCACGAGACCATTTTTTTTTTTTGTATTAGAGCTATCTAATGCCATTGCTCTAGCCTTTTTGCTTTGTTGCCTTGTTCTTCTCTATCTCAAATCGGGTAGAAGGGTTCCAGGGGACTTCTGTCATTATGGAAATATGATGAGAGAATTCTTGGGAAAAACTAACCTGTGTCTCCTGAAGTCAGGGAAGCCATGGGTTTGAAGAACAGCAGCATTTAACATTATCTTTGTTCCAAATGAAACAAAGGCATCATCCTGGGCCACGAAAGATGTAACCTAAGAGGATGGAAAACAGATACATGACTAACTTTCTATTAGTAATCCGAAGGTTCTGGTCCAATTGAAATTCAAAGGGAAATATAGGTGATGCATTTAACTCAGTCAGAAGAGATAAGACAGAATCCATTTTCTACGTGCAGCTCATGACAGAAGAGTGGGAGAGAAGATCAAACACACAGCCTCTTTATAAACACACCCCTGTTCAGCACTTATGTGTACACACCATAGCTGGCATATCTTTCCTCATAAGGTTTGGATCGTTGAAAAGGTGTTAAAGCAATCGACAGTGGAGTTGTGTTTTTTATTTGCAGTGCAAATAGGAAAGGTCTTTTGATCCAAAACCTTCCCATTGTGGAAACAGGACATAATTTTCAGGGTAGGTAAGATAAAGAGAAATAGAATCTGCATCTCTCTTTGAAGAATGTAGCCCTGGCTGCCAAGGAAAGCAGAGTCACAGAACAAATAGATTACTGTGAGAGGATAAGCACCTTTTCGATCCGGGGAGCTTTGTCATTTTTTAGAAACTCGCACATTTTTCATAGTTTGCCACAGTGATCTTCAAGTGGATAAATGGATATAGTCAGAAGCAAGTTAATTCCCATCCAGTTCCTTTTTTAAGGATAACAGATATCTTCAAAGAGGAGTGGCACAAAGCAGTGGAGGGGGAAGAAAATAAAAGCACAGTCTGAAAATGAATGGATTCAGAAGCCAATTAAAATAAAGCATGGCTTTAAAAGATTTCTTAAATTATTCACGTCACATTATTGGAAAAGCAATGGTTTCTCTCAGCCGTTCCTTCCTAAATGTTTTGTTTTTGTTTCCAAAAATAACAGGTTTAATTAAACGTGCATGATACACTCAAGTGATCCAGATTAATACACGCAGGGATTTCGAAGTCACTTAGAAGATTTTAGGAGAGATTTTGATTTGCCAGGTTTAGATACTAATGGAGAAAGCTGGTCTGCAGGGAAAGAGCATGCATGAGCTGTGTATGGCTTTGTTACTGCTGTCAAAGTCAGTTACTGCATTATTGTAAAAAAGTGGTTTTGAAAGTAGCAAACATTAAGCAAACTGGAAAGGAAATTAAGCTTTATTAAACTTCTGATACATGTCAGGGTAGTTTCTTATGCATTATTTCAATTAAATCTTAAAACAACTCAGAGGAAATAGGTAACATTGCCCTGTTTTTAAGATATATAAGCCAAGCTTTGGAGAAGGCCAAGGTTCTTTCAAACTCAGGGTATCTGATAGAAATCCAGTGCCCCTTCCATTACATCAGTCCGTCTCTCGACACTAATGAAGAGGCATGATCAGTAAATGCTGCCCTGACCAGGAGATCAAAGTGTCTTAATTCATTAAAATATTCTACTCATATAATCTAGAACAATTATATCCTTGGATTGCCCAGTTAGAACACTTTTGTATTGTCAGGATTACGAAGCAACATTAAGCATTCAACAAGGATTCAATAAGAATGGCCACAGAACATTGAGAGTATGATTTACTGAACTTGAATACAAATGGAACACATGATGTGACCTTAAGAACTATTTTTATATGAAAGGAAGAGAGAGAGCTGTGAAACAATCAAGGACACTGGAGGTAGCTCATTGCCTCAAAACATTGCTATTTATTTGTGATTACAAAGTTGAGAGCACACTGAATAAAAGTCTTTAGGTTTAAAAGATGTAAATACATTACACATTTCACAGCCAGCACACCGTCTTTTTCTGTAAACCACAAAGAAAGATAATGTGCAATTAAGCACACACCATAAGTAGTCTGGACGAGTCTATATTTTATTGGCTGTGGAAAATAGTACTCTAGCAAGCCACCTGGATGTTGAGCACTAGACTTTGAGTCAGGAGACCTGGGCTCCAGTCCTGACATTATTGTTGAGTAAGCTCATGAGGTTTTTTAAGTGAGTAAATCTGTCTTGGCTTCAGTATGTTCTTTAACATATGTCAGCATTTTTGAGTATTTAGTAAGTACACACACAATACTTGTTAAATGAATTCATAAAATGAGTTGGGTTCAATTTTTTTTCTAAAGTTCCATAATGTTCTAACTTTTCATTTTTTGAAAATGTCCAGGTCCTATATTCTTCCAGAACTTATTCCAAATAAAATACAAGAATAAGTGGCCTTTTCTGAGTGTTTTGCCAAGGACACAAAGCATGTCAAACTCTTTCAGCTAAGCACGTGTGACTAGAAATAGGATATGAAATGTGAAGAGGAAAAAGTTTAGGTTTACAAATAAGCTAGCATGTTTCTGTAAGGATTCCCATTAATAATATGTTATGTTCTAGAAAAGATACTGGGCCAGAAGTCAGCAGATAAATGGAATTTATTAGCAGTTTTAACCCTAAATAGCTCAGTGTCTTAGGCTGGCATTTATTCTCTCTGGGTCGTGGTTTTTCAGCTGTAAAATGAACAGCAGCATTGTGCTGTAAAGGTAAAATGAGGGTTGGATCAAAACTGCCAATAGTCAGCTAAGAAGCGAGGAATTGAGGGAAAACCCACATCATAGAAAAAAATCACCAGGTTCAACCAAACAGAAAAACAGATATCCAAGTAATTAATACAGCAAACAGAAGAGGGGTGTGTGTGTGTGTGTGCGCGCGCGCGTGAGCACCCGCACACACGCGTGCACGTGCATGCACAAAAATGTGTTGAAAAAAATACTAGAAACTTAGCCCTACTGGGGAAACTGTTAGGATTGGATATTTGGGTGGGGGAACATATGTGAAAGGGATTTTTGTATTTACTATATTTTGTGTTGCCTGAATTGTATCCAATGAGAATATATATGTGCATTACATTGTATTATTTAAAAAATTTTAGATATGCAAAGAAAAAAGAAGGAAGGAAAGAAAGAGAGAGAGAAATTAAGAAATTAGAAAGAAAGAAAGAGAGAAAGAAACCAAGGAGGGAAAGAGAGAGAGAGAAGAAGGAGAGGAGAGGGAAGGGAAGGAAGGAGGATCATGGGTTGCAGAGTCAGATAGCCCCGGGATTTATACTAACCCTATTGCTTATTAGCTTTGTATATTTGAATAAGTTAATTAACTTTTCTCATCAAAGTTTTTTTAAATCTATAGAACAGAGATAAAAATAGGTACCTTACAATGTTGTTATAAAGGATTAACGATAATGTATGTAAAGAACCTGGAACATAGTCAAAATTTAATAAATTGTAATTGTTATGTGAAGAAGACAGATGATATAATCTTGATTTTAGTTTATGGATCAATGTAATGGATTCTTGTTAGAATCTTTTATTACTGATACAACTTCAACGCTTCCTTCTTATCTCCTCAGTTAAAAAAGGAAGGGAACCGGTAAGAAGGCTGAAAGGGGCAATGACAGGATAGATGTTCCATTTTGCTTGTAGCTACAAAGCCTTCCCTGGTAGCTGTCTATGTGTATTGCCTGTGATAGAGAAAAGCTTCCAGGCTATTTGTTCCTGAGAAACCTGCAGTCTAAACCGGCAGCAGATGGGAGAAGTAATCAAAGGGTGTGTAGAGACATTGGATAGTCTAGGGTACTTCCTAGAGGCAGATTTCAACATCCCATTGCACAGTTCTATCCCGTCTCCTCGCAGTCCTTTCTGCCTTCTTTCCTCACTTCCCCTTGGAGATGAACTTGGCATGACAGGAGAGAGGCTGTGATTTGAGGCAGCTGGTCGTGCAATGAGTCTCAGCCAAACCATCAAAATCAAACTGTGTAAAATCCCCTTCAATCTTTGAGGCACAATCTTTTCCTGCCAGGAAAAGAAAATGTGGCACAACTCACAGCAAAGCGAAGAGTCAGGGGTGCCCTGCTTCCTGCATGCTGTTATCATGGGGTTCAGAAGAAAGATTAGAACTTTAGCAGAAGGAAGCGAACATGGTTGGAACGTCAAGGCCTATGTTCTGGGGGACAAATGGTGATTTTGCTTTGGGTTTTTAAATTCAGAGGCCTGGCCGGGCCTGGTGGCTCATGCCTATAATCCCAGCACCTTGGGAAGCTGAGGTGAGAGGATTGCCTGAGCCCACAGGTTCAAGGCCAACCTGGGCAACTTGGCGAGACCTCATCTCTAGAATAAATCAAGAAATTAGCCGGGCGTGGTGGTGCATGCCTGCAGTTCCAGCTATTTGGAAGGCTGAGGTGGAAGGATCACCTGAGTACAGCAGGTTGAGGCTGCGGTGGTCTTGAGTGTACCATTGCACTCTGGCCTGGGCAACAGAGTGAGACTCCGACTCAAAAAAAAAAAAAAATAATAATAATAATAATAATAATAAATTCAGAGGCCCTTTGCTTGAGCAATGAAGATGATCCAGGTATATATAATGGCGGTTCACCCCTGGCACTCTTTTTTCTTTTTAGGATTTCTGTTTAGTGTTAAGATGCATTATTAGTCAAGTCACTTAGGATTTCTACTCACTCAGGGTCTGCCCTAACTCATATAGTATGTAAAGAAAAAAAATCCCTGCTTCCTTTGGGCAGGTAAACTATGCTAGGGAGCAAGGCTATGCAAGCAGAAAACCAGTTGGTTTCAGCTCCTCTTGTCCCTTTGCCCTAGCCTCCTTGTTCAGTAAACAACCTGCACAACTTTCTGCTATAATCTTACTCTCATATATGCCAAGTGTTGACCAACCTAGAGCACATACTGTGTTTTTCCATCTTCTTATGTTTGTTCATGTGTTTCCTTCTTCTAGCCATTTTTTCAACTCTGAATAATGGCCTTGAGAAAATACTAATGGCCTCCTAATTTATCTTCCAAACAATCCCGTAAGTTAGGTACTATTATCACCTGCTTCTTCCAAATGAGGAAAACCAAGTTTTGAGAACCACTCAAGTTACATACCGAAGATCACACAGAGAGTAACAGAGCCAAGATTTTTATGCCTCAGGACTCCAGTCTTAAACACAACACTTCATCCTCTTTGTAATCACAAGGTATGGAAAACATTAAAGCTACTTAAAATAAAATAATAGAAATGTCAGTTATATATTTGAGTAAGGGGAAACTTTCTCTCTGTGGATTTCATTAAGAAGTCTTTTGGATTGCCCAAATAAAGGTCATTACTGGAAATGATCATAACACATAGACATTGACAGATACTAAATGGAAATCATGCAGCCTGCCTCAGTGAGGGAAAGTGACAACCACTTATACTCTCCAATGCAGAATTAAAATAATTTTGTTTGCTATCATCTGATGCCCTCAGCTTAGATGATTTTTATTCCCTGAGTTAAGTACTTCTATATGTCAGAATCTTGGCCCTAGCCTTGATTAAGATAAAATAAACCCTCCATGTAAGCTGCTTCTTAACTCTAGATCAGGCTGGAAAAGGATGTGAGACTACAAAATGAGCTACTTGAATTGAAGAAAGATCCCTTCCACACCTTAACTCTTCATTAAAACTAATTTTGACATTGAATTATTTATTAAACTATTGGGATATGAAGAAACGAGTCTTGAATTTTTTTTTTTAAAACTGAATTTCCAACCAAAGATCAAAGATGCCCACTCAGCCAAAGAATATTCCGTTGCTAGGACTATACTTTAAAGCAAATCTCCATCTGGTCTGCTTTTGAAAGATTAGCAAATTAATCACGTGGAAACTTGAATAAACAGAAAGTATAAAGCTATTCATAAACAAATAGACAAATAACATGCAAAAAAAAAACAAAACTCACTTTCAGCACAAAGTTAAAAGCAAAAGAATGAAGGTAACTAAGCAATTCTATACCCCAGAATACCTTTTTGTTACATAAAATGGAAAATTTTAGAAAATAGAAGTTATCTTTTCTTGTGATAATAAAGAATGATGTTAAAATGTGGCAACCACTTGTGCTGATTGACATGTATTTTCTCTTCTCCACCCTTCTGTGAGTGTGGTAGGACTATACTTTCACTCTCCTGTGGTTGAGTAGAGCCATGTGACTAGATTGTACCAATTAAGTCTGCTCAGAAGTGATATGTGTTGTTTGGGGGTTGAGCATTTGTGAAGGACAGAATTGGCAAACTCACATTTTATTCTAACAAAGGACTGCCAACAATGTTTTCAATGCTGGCTGATCCATCACTCAAGTCGTTGTGTGGCTACAATGAGCAGGGCTTCACTGACAAGCCAATAAGTCATGTAAAGCAGGCAAGAAATGAATGTTATTATTTTAAGCAACTGACATTTTGATCTTTGCTACTGTAGCATAACCTATTCTATCCTAACTAAAAAACAAACATTTAACCAACTCAAACAATGATGAAAATAGCAACTGAAAAATTGATTATTGTTTAACTACATTTTATAGTTATTAGAAATCTGATACAAAAACTTAATGACCACGATAGAGTACATTAAAATGCAAGACTAAAGGACAAATGTGGATGATGAGCATGGAAACATAATTTGTGAAAAATAAGAATTACTAGTAAAGACAAAATTGTGGAAAAATAATAGATTATATTGGTCAGGGTTCTCCAGAGAAACAGAACCAATAAGATATACATTACACATAATACAACGGTGACACCCAAAAAAGTGGAATTATTTTTGGAGGGCCGGCCCCTTGTAGTACAGTCTTCCTGGACAAGGTAAATGTTCAGCATCAGTGTACCAGCTAGTGTTGTTGTGAGAGACTGTGTTCGGCTTCAGTGAAATTTTTTTTGTGTGTGTGTAGATTCTTTCAACACATATGCCCAATTCATGATGGGTGATTTAGGAGCATACCTGCCCACACCGCACTGAGTGTTTAGCAGTGTTTAACCAAAAACAACATGACTCCCAAGCCCCACCCTCCCTAGTCACTCGATCTCATCCTGAGCAATGACTTGTTTTGTCTTTCTGGATGAAAAAGTCCTCAAAGGGAAATATTTTGCTGATGTGGAAGAGGTAAAACAAAAATGGCAGAAGTACTTTAAGGCGTCAAAATTGACAAGTTCAGAAACTGTTTTGAACAATGGAAAAAGCATCTCAACAGATATGTTGCATCAAAGTCCTTTGAAGGTGATTGAAGTTTATACATGTAAGAATAAATATGCAATTTTTTATAAATAAATTCTAATGTTGGGAGGGTCCCCCCCACACATACGTGTATACATAAGTGTATATACGCATATATGTATATATATTTATTTATTTATTTATATCTAGAATAAGATTTATTATTGACCCACACAATTATGGAAGCTGAGAAGGTCCACAACCTGACAACGGCAAGACGGCGACCCACGAAAGCTGGTGTTGTAAATTTCAGCCCAAGTCCAAAGGCCTGAGAACCCAGAACACCAATGGTGTAAGTCCCAGTCCGTGGGCAGGAGAATACCGATGTCTCAGGTCAAGCAGTCAGGCAGAAAGAGCCAATTCAAACTTACTGCACCTTTTAATTCTATTTAGACCCTCAATGGATTGGATGATACCCACCCAACTGAGAGTATTTACTTTACTCAGTTACCAATTCAAATGCTAAACTCTTCTGTCAAAGATACATCCAGAAATAATGTTTAACCAGATAGTTGGGTGTCCCTGCCCCAGCTGAGTTAACACATAAAAGTAACCATCACAGAAGTACAACTAAAGTTATATTTTCAGATGTAGAAAATGAATACTTCAGGGGAAAAAAAGCTCTTTGTATATCAAGGGAAGTTATTAGATATAAAAACTATAACATACTAGAGTCACATATTCATAAACCAAGAAAGAGGAATGCTAAAAATTTGAGACAGGGCAAAATTTAATCAATAAAAGGTAAATAAATCGAGTGTTCCAAAAGAGGAGAATAATTAAGTTGATTATTATGCTTCTACTTTATGCAACGTACTGCATCCATTAAAATTATTATTTTTGAAGATTACGTAAAAAACAGGGTAAGATGAGAACCACATAACGTAAAATTTTAAAAATGATTTAAAGATTTCTTTCCCTAGAAACACAACTTCATATAAATTTTTTGACAAAAAAGTACAATGCAAAAAATTTAATTATTTTTCTAGGGCTTGGAATTACAGATTATTATCATAATATCTATGATAATAATAAACTATAGTAAGTATTTAATTAATGTACCAAGACTCAAGAGCATAAAAACAGCCTCTTTTCTTCTTGAAGACTTGATTTAAATAGATTTTATGTCTGAGTACTCATACTATGTAATATAATATAGCCTAAAGTTTACAAGAAATTATTTCCAGCTTTTCTCCCTGTTAGAGACTTATATCCTATGATTATTATCATTTATTCTGAATTAGAGAAATATGATATGTAAGTTTTTAAAATTTTATTTTTAAGATGTGGGGTACAATTCAGGATTAAGTACATAAGTGGTCAACGTACAGGTAAAGTTTGGGACTCCCATCATCTTCACTTTGCCTGATTTAGAATCAGGTACCCTTAATGATGTTTTGTGTCCCTGTAAGATTTTATTATCAAATGAATCACTTTTAAAGGAAAACAAATTTAGATAAAATCTATTTTCATTATTTTTGTAGTATGTCTGCTATCAAATCATTAGGCTTAGTCTAATGAATAATATTTTTCATTGTAGAGTGGCCTAGTTTGTTTTTTTTTTTAATTATTATTTTTTGTTTATGGTGGTGGCATGTTTCACTCTTGTCTTTTATCTGTAACAAAACTGCTCCTATTGCAGAATAAACCTTATGATGATGCAAGCTGAGGTCCCAGAAGGAGTCAGAAGATAGATGACGATAATATTAGTTGGATCTTTGTGTATTTGAGTCTATGCACTTTCTATTCTTGCTTTAGGCTTTTAGCTGGAGTCATATAATTAAGCACTATATAATATATATATATTACTATAATTTGCATTGATAATATCTTTAATGGGTATTGAATATACAAATGCGTTGCTGGCCCGTTACAAAGATCAATACATCATGGTCTAGATTGCCATGGCTGCTGGATATACCTTAAAATAGATCCCAGACTTCAAATGCAAGATTAAGTGGCTCCTATGTTCATAACATAATGTTACGTATGTTCAACATAATTCTGTTTTTATTAAAAAATTATAAATAAATATATTACATGATGGAAGAAAATGCATTAAAATGAAAATATGGATATTACTGGATAGTGACTTATTTTCTTCATTTATTTTACTAATTTTCTGTAATATCTATAAGAGCATAAATTACTTTTGTGATAAAACATTCAATTTTGGCTACACAAAAAGTAAATTTAAAAAAAGAAAATAAGCCGGGCTCGGTGGCTCAGCCTGTAATCCCGCGCCTTTGGGAGGCTGAGGTGAGTGGATTGCCTGAACCCGCGGGTTCGAGACCCGCCTGGGCAAGCGAGACCTCATCTCTACAATAAATCAAAAAATCAGCCGGGCGT
>CAUYQG010184547.1:0-20494 GCA_963574415.1 Tarsius wallacei
AAACATTCTATAAATGCTAGTTGTTACTTACTGGCTTAAAAAAAAAAGACTCAGCCGGGCTTGGTGGATCAGCCTGTAATCACAGCGCTTTGGGAGGCTGAGGTGAGTGGATTGCCTGAGCCCGCGGGTTTGAGACCCGCCTGGGCAACTTGGTGAGACCTCATCTCTACAATAAATCAAAAATTAGCCGGGTGGGGTAGCGCGCGCCTGTAGTTCCAGCTACTTGGAAGGCTGAGGCGGAAGGATCGCCGGAGCCCAGCAGGTCGAGGCTGCAGTGACCGGGAGTGGCCACTGCACTCCAGTCTGGGTGTCAGAGTAAGACTCCACCTGAAAAAAAAAAAAAAAAAGACTCACCAGTTGAGAGGCAGTGTGGGTTATAGACTTGAGCCACTGTCCCGGACTTTATTTGAGATTTTTAACCCAGTTATCACATAAGGTTATGGCAAGGGTACATGACAATCCACGTGAGGTTTTTAGCACTGTACCTGATAAAAGTAAGCATTCAGTAAATACTTGTTCTTATTAAGTCTTTCTTCAGGACTCAGTCCCACCTCAACCTTCTCTAAGCTGGTTTTGACCCCACAATACTATTAAGACAATTTTTACAAAGGTTGTAGTGGCATCCAGTGGGTAAGTCTATTGGCCTTTTTAAATTATGACTCTACTTGACCACTCTGTCCTTCTTGACAATTTGGCCACTTTTTAAAGTTTCCTCAGTATTATTCCTGATGGGTGGTGCTGCCATTCTGATTTGCCTTCTCAGGGTCTTTATCTGGCTTCTCCTCTTCTCCCTACCACAGAAGCTGGTATCCTCCACAGTCTTGTCCTGTTCTCTTCCTATTCTGTACATTTAAATTTTGGCTACTGATTTCTGTTTTGAACCCCAGATGCATATTTCCTTTTACCTATGCTAGATATCACCAGGTGGCTGTCAGGGCTCTCAACTCAAACATCTGGAGCTAATTTTGTCTTCCTGTTCCCTCCTCCCTGGCTGAATTCAGTCTCCCTTAGATGCATCCCTTATACTACCTTTTGCATCTGTATTCTCTGACTGACTTAGCAGCCTCACCCTAACCAGTTGCCCTAACCAAGATCCTTAGAGTAATACTCTCCTTTTCCATCTAATTGATTCCTGCATCCAGTCCAGCCACCATATCCTACCGATTGTTTTTTAAGTCTCTCAAACGTATTATTTGCTTTCCAGCTTTTTTCTTACAGTACTGCTTTAGAATCTCCCCCTAAATTTCATGCTACTAATCAGTGCTCTGTCTCCCTCCTTTCCATTCCTTTTCTACAAGTTACTATCAGTATTATATTTAAAGCCATATATAGGACCATGTTGTTGCACTATTTAAAAATATTTAGTGTCTCTGAAATGCTTGCAGGGATAAATTCATTCATTCATTAGAGTTTATTCAATAACTCTAGAGGTTGGCAAAGTGGTTTACAACTGTAATCCCAGCACAGTCCGGGCTCGGTGGCTCAGCCTGTAATCCCGTGCTTTGGGAGACCGAGTTGAGTGGATTGCCTGAGCCCACAGGTTCGAGACCCGCCTGGGCAACTTGGCAAGACTTCATCTCTACAATAAATTAAAAAACTCAGCCGGGCATGGTAGCACGCACCTGTAGTTCCAGCTTCTTGGAAGGCTGAGGTGGAAGGACGCTGGAGTCCCGCAGGTCGAGGCTGCGGTGGCCGGGAGCAGCCACTGCATTCCAGTCTGGGCGACAGAGTGAGACTTCAACTCAAAAAAAAAAAATCCCAGCACTCTAGGAGGCCAAGGCAGTAGAATCACTTGAACCCAGGAGTTCAAGACCAGCCTGGGCAACACAGTGAGAACTCATCTCTACAAAAAATAGAAAAATTAGCCAAGCATGGTGGCAAATACCTGTAGTCCCAGCTACTCAGGAGGCTGAGGCAGAAGGATCACCTAATCCCAGAGGTTGAGGCTGTGGTGAGCCGTGATCACATCACTGCACTCCAGCCTGGGCTACAGAGTGAGACACCTGCTCAAAAATTAATAATTAAATAAATAAAATAAACTCTGGGATTATTTTTTTAAAGCCTTTTATAAATTATCCATGCACCTTGCAAGCCTCTTTCTGCCCTGCTGCTTCCCTTTCCCTGACCTCTCATGCCTGAGTCACTGGAGCTGCCTTCTTTTCAGTTACCCTGGCTTTATATCTTGTCCACAGTGTTCCTTGGTTCCCTCATATTTAAGTATTCATCTTTTTTATGTGTTTAATTAATTAATTTATTTGTTTTTAGTAGGAGTCTCGCTCTGTTGCCCAGACTGGAGTGCAGTGGCACGCTCATGGCCACTGCAGCCTCGACCTGCTGGGCTCAGGCGATCCTTCTGCCTCAGCCTTCCAAGTAGCGGGAACCACTAGCATGTGTCAGCATGCCTGGCTAATTTTTTTGATTGATTATAGAGATGAGGTCTCGCCAAGTTGCCCAGGCTGGTCTCGAACCCCTTGACTCACTCAGTCTCTCGCCTCCACCTCCCAAAACTCTGGGATTACAGGCATGAGCCACCATGCCCTGCTAAGTATTCCATCTTTTTAAAAAAATGAAATCTTATTTATTTTTATTCTTCCTGCCAATCCTGCTCAATTAGAGAAGAAATCCATGTTACAGAGTAGTTTGGTGGTATGGAATGTGGGGAACCTTTTGACCCCCTAAAGGTTTGCTGAAAAATCACTGATGTGAAGCAGATTGATTACTAAGAGATAAGGCATACAGATTTATTTGATGTGTATACATGGGAGCCTTCAGAATGAAGACCCAACCCCGCCTAGAGGATATAGAAGCTTATATACCATCTTGAGGTTAAAGAAAGAATTTAGGCTCAGCATGGCAAGACAGGTTATGGGAGAAAGGAAGTGACTTTGTTATCAACGGGGGTCTTGTTATGTATATGAAGCCTCCATAGGTGGGTGCCCTCTGAGAGAATCCATGGTAAATGTTTCTTTTCAGACCTTCAAAGATGTCAGACTCAGTTAATCTCTCCTAGATCCTAGAAAGGCCTGGGAAGGGAAGGCTTGGCATTAATGGAGATTCTACACATGCAAATTTCTCCCACCTTGGTCCAGGGCAGCAATTTCAAAATATGTGAAAGAAATATATTTTGAAGTAAAATATTTTTATTTCCTTCAGGAGGAATTCAAAAAGTGAATTTGAAAAGAGCAGTAAGAAAAGCCAGCGTGGCTGGAGTTATCGCCACTTTTGCGTGTCCTCATTTGTCTGCTTTTGTATCTGCCTCTTTCTTAGAGTTGACTCCCTTACTCTGCTGCTTAACACATACCGCTGACTCTTCCATTATCCAGGATATGGAATGCTTCTTGCCATCTGCTCCCAGATTCGATCCCAGAATAGTTAGCTTTTATCTCTTTTCTCTCTTCCCAGTGTTGACAGCCTTCAGTTTCTGGTATTCACACTGCCTGTGCCACAAGCTTTCTAGTCCCTACCCGACTTGCCAGGCCCTCTACTGTTCCACATCTCAGCCTCTAGTCTGGCTGTTTCCTCGTCCTTCCCTCTCCTTTCTGGCTTAGTTTCTGTTTTGTTTTTTCGAGTCAGAGTCTCACTCCATCGCCCAGGATGGAGTGCCGTGGCACACTGATGGCCACCCCAGTGTCGACCTCCTGGGCTCCTGCGATCCTTGCACCTCAGCCTTCCAAGTAAATAGCTGGAACTACAGGCGCGCGCTACCACGCCAGGCTAATTTTTTTTTTTTTTTTTTTTTTGGGAGAGACGAGGTCTCACCATGCTGCCCAGGTTGGTCTCAAACCCGCGGGCTCAGGCAATTCCCTTGCCTGGGCCTCCCAAAATGCTGGAATTTCAGGCTTGAGTCACTGGGCCCGGCTGGTTTAGTTTCTTAGTATTCATCTGGGCATTTCAGAAAATTCACCTCCTCACAAAGACTTTACTAATTACTCTCATCAGAATGTTTTTTCTCTTCCCTCTAAACTCTCTAGAACACTAAAGCACCTGTCTGTTGCTATAATACTTACATTAGTTTTATGTATGTACTCTTGTCTCATCAGCCCTATTAGTTGAACTCTTAAAGATAGACATAATTGTACTTGGTTTTGTTTCCATGTATAACTTGTTCTTGATAAGTATTTATACACCCAAGTAGATTTTTTTTTTGTCGGTTTTTAGATAGGAACTTGTACTTTCTCATTCTGAAATCATAGAGCCTTCTTGAGAACTTTAGGTACTTACTTTTTCTACAGACTGTCTACCCTGACACATAGAGTACTTAGAGGTAACAGTACACAAAATATATGCTTATTGACACTTCTTGATATGTTTGCTACTCTTGGTATTTGTTTTTATTCTGTGCTCTTTCTTTTCCTGGGCTTTTTCTTTACAGATAGAATGCTTATGTTGCATGCAGTATCCATAGACCTTGTAGTTATACCTGCCTAAAACTTACTGGCAATAGTAATTGAAAGAAAATAGTATGTTGCTAGTTTTCTTTGAACTTAGCTTTTTTTTTTCCTCTGGGAAGATGTTGGAATTAGATGTGGCTTCATAAATTGTTTTCTGTGATTTAAAAAATATATATTTCTTTAACATTTTAATTGTTGTGACCTCCCTGTATCTTTTGATTTCGTCCCACCATCTATGAAGGACCTCATCATTTACTGCCACAGGATTTGTCTGTTTCCTGTATCTTCTTATGTTAATTAACCTACCCTGTTAACTAGGGAACTGGTGGGTAGAGGAGTGTGAGGCTACTAGTCTCAAAAATGAGACATTTGTGTGGGTGGGTGGTTTACAATAGGGAAGTGGTAGATGTGAAGAGGAAGGGCTGTAAAGAAAGGAAAAATGCTAATTAGCATGTGGGCCCATTTAAAAATGGCATCAACTCCACTCTTTCAGTGGGTTTCTGTCCTTGGCTTTGTGCGTGTTACGTGTGCCTGAACACTTCCTATTTTGGCTGGTGTGCCCAAGGTGAAAATAGGAAGTAGATATGAAAGCACTTTCTGGCTGATTTTGAAAGTGGGGCTGTGCAAGATTTTGATTTATGGAAGATTGAAATGGAGCCAGAGGATAAGGTTCTTGATCATATTTTCATCATCCCAAACTAATGGCCTTTGCAGCAATTTACTTAGTAAACTAGGCAAATTATTAATTTGATGGCATAAACATACATTCACAGACTATTTGGTTGATTTTTGTGGCATTTTCCCAATACTTGTTTTTAAAAATGCAGAAGTCTTTTTAAAGATTCTATTTTATAGGTTTATCAATAATCTATAGATGGGAAGATCCTATCACTGAAGTTTGAAGATAGCAAACATGTTTAGTAAAGATACTAAATATTTCTGTTTATTAATCTTTACTAATATTTCCAAAGGAGAAATTAAAATGCCAGTATATATAGTTTGCAGATGGTTTCACTTGGTGAACAGGCAAGAGAACAGAGTAAGAGGTTGAAAAGTGAAAAATGAATGGTTCATAGTTTGCTTAATTTATTAGTGCGCATATTTATATTTTGAGATCACATCCTGGGTGTTTTGCAACTTCCAATTCATTCCAGCATCTTGGGATACTTATGTTGGCATAGTTAACTACATATTGAAACCTAAGGACTTGTTTTAATAAATGTGTAGAAATAATCATTTCCAGTTAAATGAATCACAAAGATTATGAAGTTAAAAACAAACCAGTTATCATTTGATGGTTGTTTAGTTCATTGTAGTTAATAATCTTTCATTGAATTTGCAACTCTGTGAGTTTGTTTGGAAGTAGGTCATCACGTGCTGAGATGAAATACCAAGACATTTAAATTAGATACTGAGCATGCTCCTGTGAAGTACTTACTCTTTGAGATTGCAGTGTGGTTCAGTTTTCTTCTCGTGGGAAGAGCAGAAAAGAGATCATGGTGTGCCCTTTTGTCATCATTCTGTCAGGAAGCATATAATTTGTCTTTAGAAACCAGAAGCCTGAGCCAAAGAGAAGGATACAGATTTTTAGCAAAAGGCTATTTGGTGAGTTAATTAACTATTTTGTTCTAATCTATTAGTTATTCCTAGCAAGGCTGTGTATTTACTTATATCTGCTGTTTTGTACTATGCTGAAGCTTTAGGTAGCAAGCAACTTAGCTGAGATTGGGAGAAAATAGTTTCTGCAGTCTAAATCTTATTCTTTTGAAGTATTTCCAGTACATTTCTGAGGTGACAAGTTCATAAATTGCTATGATGATACGCCTTCGTGTTCTCCACAAATTTCATTTGCTCACTTGTGCTGAATAATGCTGGCAGAATTGTGTGCCAAGAGGCTTCAGGATTTATCTTTTTGAACAGTATAGCATTTTTGTTCTTGTGTTTTAATGAAATTTTAAATTTGCTTTCACATTTCTATACTACATCTGCTGAAGTAATAGGTAAGACCCATTTAGCATAAGATCAAAAAATCATTAAAGAAAATGAGAGAGTATATTGCAGAAATATGTGTATTTTGTTAACTAGGTGGTTTAGAAGTAAAAGTTTGCTTTGTCATACAGTTGGTCATTTAAAACATTCTGAAATAAAATGAAATTGGCAACACTTTGTCAAATATTAGGTGTTACAAGGTGTCCTTATTCATATTTAGAGTTAGTTCTATCTTCAGTTATTGGATTAGCCACAGAAGGGTTTGGAGCTTGATAATAGTTTTGCTGTTTTGGCCTCTTTACTTCCTTTGAGCTCTATGGTATGTTAATGGATAGAAAGATAATCTCATTTACATGTTTTGTTGCGATTTTCTTTTTATCCTAAGTGTTCATGTTTTACCATGAAACTAAAGGGGAGTGTTTTGTGCATTTTTTCCATATTTTGATCTTATGGTATTATGTAATTAAAATCTATAAGTCATTGTTTCATAATGAACATGATTTTGATTATATGTTTATAATAGATAGACCTGGCAACCAGGTCTTCAGAGTATTCTCCTGGAGATTAAAATAGCAATACTTTGCTTAAGATAAACCGTTATATTTTTTAAAGGTTTGAAAAGAAAGCATAAAATTACCATATTTATTTCCTTAGGGGGAGATCATGTTTGTTAGTACACACACATGTCAGGTAGGGAATTTGAGGAATATTAGATGCTTTAAAGAGTTCTAGAAAAATGATGTTGAGGCTGGGAATAGGAAGAGAATACTGAAAGCTTAGTACCTTCAAATGCCAGGCAATTATGTGAGGCTTTCCTGAAATATCTTTATTTTGTGAACTGCCCCCACTGTGCCATTTTCCAGGACTGGCACATGAGATGGAGGTGGGTGTATACTTAAGCTTGTATATTCATGAGAAAGGAGGGTTAGCCATTAGAGAGGAAGACTGGGTGATAACACTCAAGAAATCTGTTCCCACCTCTTTATACTGACTCGTTTGTGTGACCTTGGACATCATGCATAGCCTGTTTATTTCCACTTATTTTTAGTAAAATACTTTATCATGGTAATAGGAGGTTCATTTAAGGTTTCCAGAGTAATAAGATTATTTCATGGACTGTGACAAAGATTCATGAGGGCTTATAAGTCATTCACAAATAGCTACTGTGGGGAGAGAAAACAAATGCTGCTTTTACAAAATTCTGTTAAATTTTTTTAACTAAAAATATTTCAAATGTGTAAAATATATAGATTTGTAGTTTTTAAACTAATTTGCCAGAAATACATATTCCATATTTATTATGTAACTAAAAGGTGACAAATGTGATTTTAACTTCCATATTTAACGTGGACTTGATAATCTTGAAATTTTAATGGCAAAAATGTACTTTACACTATTTTCTCTTATGCATTTAGTCCCAGATACCTCTAATCATAGATCTTCAATGTAAGAGAAATAATTATTAGAAGATTATTACTAAAGACAGGTATGGAGAAATACTAGGAAAATGAAAGGAGAATATAGAATGAAAAATTACTGATGCAAAGAGTCTCCTTGCCAAGTTTCTAAAAATTAAACATGTACCTATATATCTTGTTCATTTCCAAATAATTAAATTAATCTACTCACTTATTTATCTTACCATGTACCTGCTAAGGAGCATTTATCTCCTGAACTTTTATGGAGCTTGATAAGTGCTCAAAGGTCCTAAGTGTTATTACATGAAAATGGGGGTCTGTGGTCAAGTAAGTGTGGGGAATAAGAGACCATAAGGGCTTTTTTTTAAAGCAGAACTTACTGGCTTTTAATGTCTCTTTCCGAACTTTTTACCATGGAACTTAATTTTTTTCTGGGATATGGTTTACTTTTGAATAGAAAAGCTATAATACATGATATTAAACATTTGGCAAACATTTCAGTAACTCTAAATATGAGCTTTTATGTTGAAATATCTGGATAAATGAAGGAAAAATTGTGGGTTTGCGTTTATATTCCGTCTTGTAATCTTACAATTACAAGGTAATAGGATATAAAATGTATGATTATTAGATAAGGTAATAGTAATAGTGTAATCCAAGCTAAAGTGGCATTTTTTAAAGCCACTAGAAGTGTATACTGTACTAGGAATGTAGACAATGAATACTACATGAAATATTTGGTATAGGCCTGGTGTGGTGGCTCACGCCTGTAATCCCAGCACTTTGAGAGGCTGAGGTGAGAGGGTTGCCTGAGCCCATGGGTTCGAGACCAGCCTGGGCAACTTGATGAGACCTCATCTCTACAATAAAAAAAACTAGCTGGGTATGGTGAGGCGTGCCTGTAGTTCCAACTCCTTGGAAGGCTGAAGTGGAAGGATTGCCTGAACCCAGCAGGTCAAGGCTGCAGTGGCCGTGAGTGTACACTCCAGCCTGGGCAACAAAGTGAGACTCCAACTCAAAAGAAAAGGAAATACTTGGTATAAAATAGTAACCAAGTAATTTTGATAATTTTCACAAGTTTCCACTTAATTCTCATAGTTTCTCTTAGATGACTCCTATAGAGAAACAATTTATTATAAAGATATGATTTGTGGCAAGAAAGGGTGGTATTTGTAACCTGGTGAACCTGGGTTCTAATACAGCTTCTGCCATTTGTGACTTTAGGCAGATTATCTTCATTTCTGTATTATCTATTTGTTTCAATTATAAACAGAAATGTCAATATTTTCTTTTTAGATTTGTGAGAATCAAATTTTTTATAAAGATCCTAGCTAGCATAGTGTTATTCACAGTGTAGGTCGATAAGTGTTTGCCTTTCTAATTTATTTTTCAAACAATTACATATTTTCTGTATTAAAGTTTTTTCAATTACTAAGAAAGGGTCTTTGGTAAAGAAAAAAAATGTTTTCAAATTATTATCTATTCTATTTGAAATACTAGACTCTCAGAAGTATACTAATTTGTTATAAATAATAATATACCTGGAATCTCTTCACAAAAATATAATGTCTTTAAAAAAAAAAAAACCCTCGCCAGGCTCGGTGGCTCAGCCTGTAATCCCGTGCCTTTGGGAGGCTGAGGTGAGTGGATTGTCTGAGCCTGTGGGTTCGAAACCCTCCTGGGCAACTTGGCGAGACCTCATCTCTACAATAAATCAAAAATTAGTCAGGCGTGGTAGTGCGCGCCTGTAGTTCCAACTACTTGGAAGGCTGAGGCGGAAGGATTGTCGGAGCCCAGCAGGTTGAGGCTGCAGTGGCCGGGAGTAGCCACTGCACTCCAGTCTGGGCGACGGTGAGACTCCAACTCAAAAAACAAAAAACAAAAAAAAAACCCTCAAATTTATTTATATTACTATACAAACAGCATTAAATAAAACCACATGTAGTTAAGGATGAACTCTTAAACTAGTAGGAACCCAGATGTGCCTGGCAGACAATTGGTACTCACTAAATATATATTGAATTAATTTTTTTTTCTTTTTGTGCTTTTTAGACCATATCAATGAATAACACTATTTGAGACCTTATATTTTGTGTTTCTTTGTTCTCTACATTTGTGAAGACTGCTGTTCTTTAAAAACAAAATCTTTTTCATACTATTAGTGTTTAAGACCACCCTGACTATTAAACATTGTTATGTAATCTCCATAAACTATCTGATAATATGAATTGACAGGGACCTTTTTTTAAAACTGTAAATAACTCTTTGTTAACCATGATAGAATTTTGTGATTATTTGTACCCAAGAACCCTGAAACTCTAAGATCCATTGAAAATTTGGATGAACCTGCCCAGTATAACCCTTAAATAACAAGGTTGTTCTGCTGTCAGAGATTGAATGGTGAACAGATTGGCTTTAAAAGGTACACTTCAAATATTGTATCCTTAGGACCATAGTGTTGTACTTTGCCTTCTCTCTGCGACATTTCTTCTAACAGTGCTTTTTGGCAAATTGAGAGTCTGCTGACTTGATATCAAACTATTTTAATGAGATCTCTGGGGTATAAATTTAAGATAGGCATGTCAAAAGTATATATAATTCCATTACTTAACGTAACTTAACTCTTTAATTAGGCTATTAATAGATGGCTGTTAACCGCTCTGCAAATTCACATGAGTTTAGCTTTCATTTGTAATTTCCTCAGTGTTTTGTTGATGGTACACAGATTCAGGTTGTCAACCTCTATTGATTGTATTTCCTGACTTTTCAGCAATGTTTTATCAAGTACTCTCTTGCATTTATAGCTTAAGCATTTAATCTAGGAATTATATTTTGGGATTTCTGTATCTTGGGTTTGTTTTGATATTTCTTCAATTAATCCTGAGTTTATATATGTAGATTTTTGCTAGCATGTACTACATGAGGTCCTTTCAATAAGCCACATGTATAGATTTATAGAGCCTAACTCACTCTGAACATTTTCAGTTTTGTGTAACCTACATTTTCAGTTTTGTGTAACCTCAGGTGTCATAAGTTTGAGTAATAAGAAGGTAAGGTCGACAGGTCAGATTTAAAGTTAAATAATAGCAGCAATAATAATGGTAACCTTCCATTATTTCCAAATATCCTTCTCTTACCTGTGTTAAGCCCTAATATTAGAATGCAAAAAAGCCACCTCAGGCTCTACAGTTTTTAGAATGTCTTTGTTTCATTTGACTAGCTATTGGCTCCTTTCCAAATCTGTCACAAAATTTTCTTGGAGGTGAGGGAGGAAGATGTTGAGCCTTAAAATAGTTTGAATTACAAGGCACCATAATCCTCAGTAATTCCTCAACCAACCACATCCCCCTACCTCCAACTTTTAAATTTTATTTCTTCCCTCATGGTGTGTTGTTTCTTCCCTGTTATCTTGAATTCTGATGGGGAGATTAAGAAGAGCTATATTTCCACATTTTACTTGAGTCTTAAGCCTTTTGCCTCTTCATTGAAACACATCAGACTCATGTGGAAGTAAAATACCGGTTGGCTGCTGCACTGGCCCACCCAGTTACTGTTGGGGACTTTTTGTTTGATTGTATTTTGAAAGATTGATGGTTTGATTTGGTTACCACTAGGCTCTCCTTCTGGCACTCTCCGTGTAATTTGAAACCTAATTTAAATAGCATTTTTCCTTGCTTAAACCTAATGACTATGCATGCTCTTAAATCCACATTTATTTGGAAAGGAGAGGGTACAAATGTTCATAGATATGAGGACAAGGCTTCCTATCCTCAGCTCCTTGAGGGCCTAAAAGGGGCTGGTTTCTTAACTCCAGGGTATTCTGCAGATGAATGTCAGTCTCATTTGACATCAATATCATGGTCCTGAGGAAATCAGCAGTTTACAGATGGATAACTCATCTTTAGAAGGGACAAGACAATGTTGAAGAAGTCTGCAGTGGCAGACCATCCACATCAATTTTTAAAAATATGTAGTTTATTTTTTAAAAAAATATATAAGCTGGGCTCGGTGGCTCAGCCTGTAATCCCACGCCTTTGGGAGGCTGAGGTGAGTGGATTGTCTGAGCCCGTGGGTTTGAGACCCGCCTGGGCAAGTGAGACCTCATCTCTACAATAAATCAAAAAATCAGCCGGGTGTGGTAGCATGCGCCTGTAGTTCCAGCTACTTGGAAGGCTGAGGCGGAAGGATCGCCGGAGCCCAGCAGGTCAAGGCTGCGGTGGCCGGGAGCGGCCACTGCACTCCAGTCTGGGCGACAGAGTGAGACTCCAACTCAAAAAAAACAAAAAACGAAACAAAACAAAACAAAATAAACCCCTAGAGAACCTAGAAACAGTTGCCGCAGTCATCTAGGGACCAGGTGGGGAAAGCCAAGGCAATTGGACAGAAGCCAAACCAGGGTTTTGATTTCCTTATATTAGCTAAATGATCCAATCGCATGACCACCTGTGACCAGAATTCTTTTAGGTGAGTTAATACATGTCTTTCTTGTTTATATCATCTTTGGTTGGTGCTCTGTGACTTCCGGCTGAAAGCCCTCTACAGATACCCTCTCCCTGACTCCCCAGTCAGAGGGAGGTTATGTCTTGCTTCCCTATCCTGCCCTGCCATATTTCCTCCCATAGCTGGGCCTCTCCCTGCCCTTTAGCTGTTTTGGTTTTTTGTTTTGTTTTTATTTTTATTTTTATTTTTTTGAGTTGAAGTCTCACTCTGTCGCCCAGACTGGAGTGCAGTGGCCACTCCCGGCCACCGCAGCCTCAACCTGCTGGGCTCCAGCGATCCTTACGCCTCAGCCTTCCAAGTAGCTGGAACTACAGGCGCGCACTACCACGCCCGGCTAATTTTTGATTTATTGTAGAGATGAAGTCTCACCAAGTTGCCCAGGCGGGTCTCGAACCCGCGGACTCAGGCAATCCACTCACCTCAGCCTCCCAAGGCGCGGAATTACAGGCTGAGCCACCGAGCCCAGCCTTTGTTTTGTTTTTAGAGGCAGGAGTCTTGCTGTACTGACCAGGTTGAAGTGCAGTGATATGAACATGGGACACAGCCCCGAAATTCTGGGCTCAAGTGACCCTCCTGCCTCAGCCTCCCAAGTAGCCAAGACTACAAGCATAAGCCACCAAGCCCAGTTCCTTATCTGTTTCTTTTATGACACATATCACAACTTGCAATTTGTTATTTATTTTTATTTTTATTTTGGAGTTGGAGTCTCACTCTGTCATCTAGGCTGGAGTACAAGTGGCCCAATTATGGTTTACCATAGCCTTGATCTCCTGGGCTCAAACAATCCTTCTGCCTAAACCTCCCAAGTAGCTGGGACTATAGATGAATGCCACTACACCTGGCTAATTTTTTTATTTTTTTGTAGAGACAACATCTTGCTATGTTGCCTAGGCTGGTCTTGAACTCCTGGACTCAAGCAGTCCTCCCACCTCAGTTTCCCAAAGTGCTGGGAGTATTGGCATGAACCACTGCACCCAGCCACAACTTTCAATTTATATATTGTTAAGTTGTATTTGTCTTTCTCTCCTCTCTTTCTTAAAGTATACAAGTTCCTAAAGGACAGGGACTTCCCATCTTGTTTACCATTATACTACTGCCTGGCACAATAAATATCTGTTGAAAAATTTAAAAATGGCTGGGCATGATGGTTCGCACCTGTAATCCCAGCACTTAGAAAGGCCATAGCAGCAGGATGTGGTGGCTCAAGCCTGTAATCCCAGCACTTTGGGAGGCCGAGGCGAGAGGATTGCCTGACTCCAGGGGTTCGAGACCAACCTAGGCAACTTGGCGAGACCTCATCTCTACGATAAATCAAAAAATTAGCCAGAGGTGGTGGTATGTGCCTGTAGTTCCAGCTACGTGGAAGGCTGAGGTGGAAGGTTCACCTGAACCCATCAGCTCGAGGCTGCAGTGGCTGTGAGCATGCCACTGCATTCCAGCCTGGGCAACAGAGTGAGATTCCAACTCAAAACAAAAAAAACAAAAAAAAAAACGAAAAAGAAAGACCATAGTAAGAGGATTAGTCAAGACCAGCCTAGTCAGCATAGCAAGACCTCGTCTCCACAAACATAAAAAAAAAAAATTAGCCAGGGGTGGAAGTGCATACCTATAGTTCCAGTTACTCGGGAGGCTGAGGCAGAAGGATTGCCTGAACCCAGAAGGTTGAGCTGCAGTGAGTCGTGATTGTTCTGGTGTCTTCCAGCCTCGGTGACAGAGTGAGACCCCAACTCAAAAAAAATAATCATCAACATATGCTAAAAGTAGCAAGTGAAATTTTGCAGAAGAATTAGATATTTACAGCCGAGCTCGGTGGCTCAACCTGTAATCCCGCGCCTTTGGGAGGCTGAGGTGAGTGGATTGCCTGAGCCCGCGGGTTTGAGACCCGCCTGGGCAAGCAAGACCTCATCTCTACAATAAATCAAAAAATTAGCCGGGTGTGGTAGCGCGCGCCTGTAATTCCGGCTACTCGGAAGGCTGAGACGGAAGGATCGCCGGAGCCCAGCGGGTCGAGGCTGCGGTGGCCGAGAGCGGCCACTGCACTCCAGTCTGGGCGACAGAGTGAGACTCCAACTCAAAAACAAAACAAAACAAAACAAAAACAAAACAAAAACAAACAAACAAAAAGAATGAGATATTTACATGGTTTCAAAATATCTTCCCATGAGATCCTAATTGCAAAGGGAAAGATAATAACTTTGTAGTGAAGAAACCTGACAGATATCACTTTAAGAAAGTGATCAGGCCAGGCTCAGCCTGTAATCCCAGCGCTTTGGGAGGCCGAGGACATTTGGGACAGGAATGTCATAGAAATGAGCTGTGTTCTTCTTTTGATGTGGCCAATGATGTGGTTTGCCTATGCCTGTGGGTTTGAGACCCCCCCGGGCAACTTGGCGAGACCTCATCTCTACAATAAATCAAAAATTAGCCGGGCGTGGTAGCGCGCTCCTGTAATTCCGGCTACTTGGAAGGCTGAGGTGGAAGGATCGCCCGAGCCCAGCAGGTCGAGGCTGCGGTGGCCGGGAGTGGCGACTGCACTCCAGTCTGGGCGACGGAGTGAGACTCCAACTAAAAAAAAAAAAAAAGTGATCAAAGTTAACAATACCAGTAATGGGACAAATCAACATCATTTGCCACATGAAAAGAAGAACACAGCTCATTTCTGTGACATTCCTGTCCCAAATGCCTGACCTGAATCTAATCACAAGAAACATCAGACAAATCCAAACTGAACAGCAGTCTACATAGTAAATGGTCTGTGCTGCCGGGCGCAGTGGCTCATGCCTGTAATCCCAGCACTTTGGGAGGCTGAGGCAAGAGGATTGCCTGAGCCTATGAGTTTGAGACCAGCCTGGGCAACATGGTGAAACCTTGTCTCTACAATAAATCAAAAAATTTGCCGGATGTGGTGGCATATGCCTATAGTTTCAAACAGAGTGAGACTCCCACTCAAAAAAAAGACCTGTGCTTTTAAAAACTGTCCTAGGGGTGACAGACAAGGAAAGACTTAGCAACTATTCTAGATTGAAGAATACTAAAGATGATTCCATATATTATTGGAACAATTGGCAAAATTTGAAAAATTTTTGTAGATTAGATGGTAATATTATACCAATTTTTTTTTTATACAGGTGCCTGACCCAATGCTAAATTACTGATGTTGATGGTTATATGTAGGAGAATGTCCTTGTCTTTTTTTTCAAGTTGGAGTCTCACTCTGTCACCCAGGCTGGAGTGCAGTGGCAAGCTCAGAATCACCCTAGAGTTGACCTGCTGGGCTCTGGCAATCCTTCTGCCTCAGTCTTCCACGTAGCCAGAACTACAGGCACGTGCTACCATGCCCATGCCCAGCTAATTTTTTATTTATTGTAGAGATGGGGACTCGCCAAATTGCCTGGGCTGGTTTCGAATCTGTGGGCTCAGGCAATCCACTCACCTCAGTCTCCCAAAGTGCTGGGGTTACAGGCTGAGGCCCCGAGGCCAGCCTGTTCTTGTCTTTAGGAAATACACACTAAGGTATTTAGGATAATTTAGCATCATATCTGCAACCTAGTTTCCTTTTTTTTTTTTTTTTTTTTTAATAGAAGTCACAATGTTTTGCACAGGCTTGAGTGCAGCAGCACCCTCGTGGCCACTGTAGCCTCTAACTGCTGGGCTCAGGTGATCCTTCTGCCTCAGTCTTCCAGGTAGCTGGAACTACAGGAGCACACCACCATGCCCAGCTAATTTTTTGATTTATTGTAGAAACGAGAACTCACTATGTTGCCCAGGCTGGTCTCAAACCTGTAGGTTCAGGTAATCCTCTTGCCTCTGCCTCCCAAAGTGCTGGGATCATAGGCGTGAGCCACCGCACCCGGCAGCAACCTACTTTCAAAAGAGAAAGAGACCATAAAGTAAATGTGGTAAGGTGCCAACAGTAGGGGAATTTGAGCTACTAGGGAGACTAAGGCAGGAGAATCACTTCAGCCCAAGAGTTTGAGGCTGGCTTGGCAACATAGTGAGACCTTGTGTGTATATATGGGTCCCCAAAAAAATACACATTTTAGTTGTGATGTTTGCAAGAGTGTATACATTTTTTGGCACCCCCCCCAGTATATATGTATGTATATTATGTATAGTGTATACAGGAGTTCTTTGTACTATTTGTTCAAATTTTGTTAGTGAAATTACTTCAGAATTTTAAAAAATCACTTATATATAGTTCATATTATAGCCCGTTCCTTATGACAAGTTATTTTTATCTTATTTTTTTTTGAGTTGGAGTCTCACTCTGTCGCCCAGGCTGGAGTGCAGTGGCACACTCACGGCCACCACAGCCTTGACCTGCCGGGCTCAGGCAATCCTTCTTCTTCAGCCTTCCAAGTAGCTGGAATTACAGGTGTGCGCTACCATGTCTGGCTGAGACAAGTTTTTAATAAAATGGCAAGGACTATATTTTTATAAAGATCAAACCAGGTTTAATAATATGTTAATGTGATGACTAGGGTTAAGGCTTTAGGGCAATTTCCAGTCTCATTTTCTGAGCCTACAACGCCTGGAAATCTAATAACAGCAGTACTATGCTGTTCCATTAACAGATAAGACATTGAAATTTAAATATAAAACATACACTACAATAAATTCAGAGGGATAATGGTGGCATCACTTCTAGATCCCTTATGAGTTTTAGTTGGAAGAGACTGAGGAAGACACTGCTTAGTAGGACTTCTGGAATGTAAAGGAACCAAAAGTCTTTTTTTTTTTGAGTTGGAATCTCACTCTGTCCCCCAGACTGGAGTGCAGTGGCCGCTCCCGGCCACCGCAGTCTCGACCTGCTGGGCTCCGGCGATCCTTCCGCCTCAGCCTTCCAAGTAGCCGGAACTACAGGTGTGCGCTACCACGCCCGGCTGATTTTTTTATTTATTGTAGAGATGAGGTCTCACCAAGTTGCCCAGGCGCGTCTCGAACAGGCTCACACCTGTAATCCTAGCACTTTGGGAGGCAGAGGCGAGAGGATTGCCTGGGCTCAGGGGTTCAGACCAGTCTGAGCAACATGGCAAGACCTCGTCTCTACCATAAATCAAAAAATTAGCTGCTCATGGTGGCACATGCCTGTGGTTCCAGCTACGTGGAAGGTTGAGACAGAAGGATCACCTGAGTCCTGAGCCCAGCAGGTCGAGGCTGCGGTTGCTATGAGGGTGCCACTACACTCCAGCCTGGGTGACAGAGTGAGACTTCAACTCAAAAAAATAAAATAATAATAATACAGTACTTTAAATTTTCAGGGCTTTTTCACTGAATTTTGCTTTGTTAATTAGACTTCATGTTTTCATTTTTTTTCTGTATTTGGATAATTCATACTCAAGGTAGAAATTCCAAGAGTTTACTATTTATTTTATAGCTTTAACAAATGACAACATTAATTTCTGGAAATATCATTTAACAAATGGTGAATTTCAGCCAGGCATGGTGGCTCACGCCTGTAATCCCAGAATTCTGGGAGGCAGAGGCAAGAGGATTGCCAGTGGCCATGGGTTCCAGCCTAGGAAACTTGGCGAGACCTCGTCTCTACAATAAATCAAAAAAATTAGCCGGGCTTGGTGGCATGTGCCTGTAGTTCCAGTTGTTTGGAAGGCTAAGGCATAAGGTTCACCTGAGCCCAGCAGGTTGAGGCTGCAGTGACCGTGAATATGACACTGCATTCCAGTCTGAGCGACAGAGTGAGACTCCAATTCAAAAAACAACAACAAAACAAAACAAAACAAAAAAATGGTGGACTTCACAGCTCAACTTTAAAAGTTCTATCCTTTGGCTGTCAAACAGGAAAGAAAGGTTTTTATGAGCCAATTCATGCTCATTCCATAAAGTTACTAGACATCTATCATGGCCCTACCCTATTAATATGCTAATGTTTCAGTAGTACACTGAAATTATTTATTTGTTTATTTTTATTTTAAAGATGTGGGGTACAATTCAGGGTTAGGTATACAAACGTTGATTATGCAGGTACTCTTGTTGATGCGGTGTGCCCCTCCCTCCCCTGGCAGTTTCCCTCAGCTGCCAATCCCACCTCCCCTCCCCTGGCAGTTTCCCACTACTGCCAATCCCTTTCTTATAGTATTATGCTAATTGTTCAAGGACCACTTATGATTGAGAACATTTGGAATTCTGTTCTTTGTTTCTGTGATAGATCACTGAGTATGGTAGACTCAAAATTCATTCAAGTTGCTGTGAAGTCCATATGTTTGTCCTTCTTTATGGCTGCATAATATTCCATTGTGTATATGTACCACTTTTTTTTTTTTTTTTTGAGTTAGACTCTCACTCCATCGCCCAGACTGGAGTGCAGTGGCTGCTCCCGGCCACCGCAGCCTCAACCTGCTGGGTTCCGACAATCCTTCCGCCTCAGCCTTCCAATAGCCGGAACTACAGGCGCGCGCTACCACGCCCGGCTAATTTTTTTGGATTTATTATAGAGATGAGGTCTCGCCAAGTTGCCCGGGCAGGTCTCAAACCCATGGGTTCAGGCAATCCACTCACTTCAGCTTCCCAAAGCGTTGGGATTACAGGCTGAGCCACCGAGCCCAGCTGTACCACATTTTTTTATCCAGTCCAACTTTAATGGGCAGCATGGTTGGCTCCATGTTTTCGCTATTATGAGTAGAGCTGCAACAAATATATGTGTGCAGGTATCTTTTTTGTAGAATGATTTGAGTTCCTCTGGGTATATTCCCAATACGAGAATTGCTGGGTCACATAGAAGGTCAATTTCTAGTGCTTTCCAAAATTGCCATACTGTCTTCCAAAGGGGTTGCACTAGTTTGCATTCCCACCAGCAGTGTAGAAGCGTTCCTTTCTCTCCATATCCTTGTCAGCATCTTTTGCTGTTTGTTTTATTAATGATGGTCATTCTTACTGGGGTTAGGTGGTATCTCAATGTGGTTTTGATTTGCATTTCTCTGATGCTGAGTGAGACTGAGCACTTTTTCATGTGTCTGTTGGCTGCCCATATATCTTCTTTTGAGAAGTGTCTATTCGTGTCTTTTGCCCACTTTTTAACAGGGCTGTTTGTTTTTTTCCTTTCGGTGCGTTTGAGTTCCTTGTAGATCCTAGATGTTAGACCTTTGTCAGATATACAGTTGCCAAATATTTTTTTCCTTTCTGTGGGCTATCTCCCTGCTCCCTTGATGGTTTCTTTTGCTTGGCAGAAGCTCGTTAGTTTGATGAGGTCTCACTTGTCTATCTTATTTCTTAAGGTGTGGGTATTTAGGGTTCTGAATAGGAATTCGTTGCCCATTCCAATTTCCATAAGGGTATCTCCTGTGTTTTCTAAGATTCTTATAGTTTGAGGTTTTACATTTAGGTATTTGATCCATTTAGAGTTAATTATTGTGTAGGGTAATAGGTAAGGGTCCTGTTTCAATCTTCTGCATATGATCAGCCAGTTTTCCCAGCACCATTTACTGAATAGGTTCTCCTTTCCTCAGTGGTTGTTGTTGGAGGCTTTGTCAAAGATGAGGTGGTTGAGAAATTGAGGCTTTGCTTCCGGAATCTCTATCCTGTTCCATTGGTCTATGTTCCTGTTCTTGTACCAATACCAGGCTGTTTTGATTACTGTAGCCTTAAAGTTTGAAGTCTGGAAGTGTGATAACTCCTGCTTTGTTTCTTTTGCTAAGGATTGTTTTGGCTATTTGTGGTCATTTATGTTTCCATATGAATTTCTGTATTGTCATTTCCAGGTCTGAGACGAATGCTGTTGGTAACTTAATGGGTATTGTGTTGAATCTGTAGATTGCCTTTGGTAGGATGGACATTTTAACAATGTTGATTCTTCCTATCCATAAGCATGTATTATTTTTCCATTTGTGTCTTCTTGGATTTCTTTGAGCAGTGTTTTGTAGTTCTCATTATAAAGGTCTTTCACTTCTCTGGTTAGGAAGATGCTGAGGTATTTCATTTTTTTTGTGGCTATTGTGAATGGAATTGTGCTTTTCATGTCGGTCTCTGCCTGCTTGCTGTTGGTGTATAGGAATGCAACTATCTTTTGCACATTTATTTTGTACCCTGAGACTTTGCCAAAGTCCTTTATTGGTGCAAGCAGATTTTTGACAGATTCGCTTGAATTTCCAAGGTATAGGATCATATCATCAACAAAGAGGAATAAGTTGACTTCTTCTTTTGCTGTTTGGATACCCCTGATTTCCTGCTCATCTAATTGCC
>CAUYQG010184557.1:0-11447 GCA_963574415.1 Tarsius wallacei
AGAACCTATTCAGTAAATGGTGCTGGGAAAACTGGCTGATCACATGCAGAAGATTGAAACAGGACCCCTACCTATAACTATGTACAATAATTAACTCAAAATGGATCAAAGACCTAAACATAAAACCTCAAAATATAAGAATTTTAAAAATTCAGGAGACACCGTTATGGAAATTGGAACTGGCAACCAATTCCTGGTCAAAATCCTAAGTGCCCATACCAGAAGGAAAAAGATAGACAAGTGGGACTTCATCAAACTGATGAGCTTCTGCAAAACAAAATAAACCATCAAGGGAACACGGAGACAGTCCACAGAATGGGGAAAAGATATTTGCCAACTGTATATCTGACAAAGGCCTAACATCTAGGATCTACAAGGAACTCAAACGTGCTGAAAAGAAAAAACAAACAAACAGCCCCATTAAAAATTTGGCAAAAGATATGAGTAGACACTTCTCAAAAGAAGATATATGGGCAGCCAACAGACATATGAAAAGTGCTCAGTCTTACTCATCATCAGAGAAATGCAAATAAAAAACACATTGAGATACCACCTAATTCCAGTAAGAATGGCCATCATCAATAAGACAGACAATAACAGGTGCTGATGAGGATGTGGAGAAAAAGGAATGTTTTTACACTGCTGGTGGGAATGCAAACTGGTGCAATCTCTTTGGAAGACAGTGTGGCGATTTCTGAAAGAACTAAAAATTGATCTTCCATATGACCCAGCAATCCCCCTATTGGGAATATATCCAGAGGAACTCATGTCATTCTACCACAAAGATACCTGCACACACATTTGTTGCAGCTTTATTCACAATAGTAAAAACATGAAATCAACCATGCTACCCATCGAAGCTGGACTGGATTTAAAAAATGTGGTACACATATGCAATGGAATATTGTGCAGCCATAAAGAATGACAAACATATGGACTTCGCAGCAACTTGGATGGATTTAGAGTCTATCATACTCCGTTATCTATCACAGAAACAAAGAACAGAGTATCGTTATGTTCTCACTCATAAGCGGACTGTGAACAATTACCATAATACTATAAGAAAGGAATTGGCAGTAGTGGGAAACTGCCAGAAGAAGGGGCCTGGGATTGGCAGTTGAGGGAAACTGGCAGGGGAGGGAGGGGTACACCTCATCAACAAAGGGTACTTCCATTACCTAACCCTGAATTGTACTCCACATATTAAAAAAAAAGAAAACCAAGGACCTTGAGTACTGGTCAATATTTATACATTGAAACCATGTTCTTTCATTTTTTTTCCGTGTTTTCAACCTCAGAAGTAGTAGGGAGGTTTGCTTGTTTGTTTTTTCCACATTCTAAGAGCAGAAATGATGAGTAATATAAAAGAAAAATAAAAACACCAGTTGAATTCTTTACTTCTGAAAGTCTCTAAACCTATTGGAGAGACAATGTTTTGAGAAGACAGACTTTGAATTGCAAGAAGCACACTCGAGATGAAAGTTTTATTTATTTTTTTCTTTAATTTCCAGAAACTTCCATTTAAATATCAAAAGCCAGAACCTGTTAAAATTTGAGCTAAGAATTAATACCATACAGCAGGAAAGTGAGGTTTAGACTGATTAGGGAAGAAAGATCACAAAGGAATGTGACTAGACCCTAAAAACAATGGCCTGTGGATAGTGCCCAGGCACCTACTTTTTGCTCTAAACCTCCCAAATGGAGGAGATGATGTAAACTCTATTTAAAAAATTATCTAAACACTTGTGAAGATGGTATAGTAGACTTTGTTCAAAGGAAGGTCATGGCAAAAGGTACAGGGACCATTTCAGTGAGATGTTGTAGTGGGGGAGGAAGATTGGACTGAATGTTGACTTCAGCAAGCACAAGTGAGGATTTATAAACAAGAAGCAGGGTAGGGGTCAGTGGATGGAAAATTACCAAAAGTAACCATGAAGGATAAGAGGGTTTCTGACTAAGCAGACTTGATAGAATTATTGTTGAAGGCAGGCTGGGGTGATAAGATTTTGAGGGTATAGTCAGGCTAGGGTGATAAGATTTTGAGGGTATAGTCAGATAACAAGGGTGGGGAATTTTCCCTAAACTGAGTTTGCAAGATTCTTTCTCAAACTGCATTCTCAAGTTTAGGCTCAAGTTTAGGCAAACTGAAGTAGAGGACTCAGAGGAACCTGCCTAAAGTTTTGGTGGAATGAGAGTTTTTGGCAACTCCAAGTTGTGAGGAGAAAGGACTAATTACTTAGTTTCCCACAGTGAAATCCATGACATAAAAATGGCTACAGTTGGAAGTGAATTATTATTTCATTGAGTTTCCTCTGCTGTAGTATTCACTGCTTTTCAATTTCAGCCATTGTGATTATATATGTATCCTTTTTCTCTTTGTTCTCAAACTTTCTTTCTTTGCCTACAAATTAGTCTAGAGCATCATGTCCAAGAACAGTGGAAAGTTGTGATAAGTCTCTGCTTATGGAAATTTCACCATTGTCATCATTCAAATGCATGAAGAAAAGTTTCTCCTTGACAGAAGTTAAAAATGTATGCTTGCCTATAAAATTTTACAGAAACAATCTGATTTTTTTATACTACATTCCAGTATCCAAATTTAAATAACACATTGTTTGTCCCTGAAACAGAATTTGGATCTGCCAGTAAAATTGGACAGGTAATCAATCCATTTCAGCTGCTGTGATCTTGCTTACTATAGATGTCAAAATTGAGTTAATTCAGGAAAGAAGCCAAAAGTTTGTAATGATTCTCTCAAAATCACTGGTGACTTTAGAAGTTAGAAACAATGAATGTATTCAGTATGATAGTTATGTGATTAACTTAAAATGAAGCTATTAGTATTAATTACAAAGATGTGATGAAGTATCACATTCCCTAGACATATTTCATATCAACTCTTATCAAGTTTTTAACAGGTATATGTGTAAATAGCATTTTTAGAATGTTTTCCTAATTTAGTCTATGCTTGAGTAAAGCTGAAAATGTTGTAATAAGATAGTGTAGCTTTTTCATGAGAGAAAAATACACAGATAGAACTGAGAAGTTAATATTTTCATTACTAATAAAATAACTTTAGAGAATAATATTTTAAAAAATTGAGCCAGGATACATTTTCTCACATTATATCTATTGTTTGTGATAAGAGAGGGATCATTTCATATTTTGAAGCAGATTTTTTACACCCATGCTTTAAGTTTGAACAACCTCAGTTTTTCTTTGTTAAAGAACTCTTATTTTGCATCAAGAAAGTTCTGAAATTACTTCTGTGATTATTTATATTTTCCTATTCGTAAATATGAAATATTTGGGTGATGATTATATAAAATAATATGAATATAATGCCCCCAAAAGTCTAGGTCTCGCTTTCTCTGCTCAGCACAGATGAAACATTGATTGGAATTGTCTTCTTAAAATATTTTTTACTTAATATTTTAATCCTAACATTTCCTTTGTTCAAGTTATTATTTTATAGAATACATATGTGAAATTCCATTATAGAGTCGTAGATCATATCTGCAAATGTTCAAACTCCGGCACAGTTATTTTTTTTACAGTTTATTTTGTTACTTATGGTGAATATTAAAGTCTGACACTGTCTTTCAGTATTGATGCTTAAGTCAATATGTTTCAAACTGGGAGAAAAATAATTTAATAGACGGTGTATGTCCAGAAATGTATACAGGCTCAAGATTCTCTATTCCTTGTTTTTAAAAATTATCTAATCCTTATTCCCAAGCCTCATTGCTGGGTGAGTGGCCACAGCAGGCAGGGTTCAAGGGACCAGGATGAATCTGATGTGGAAAACCAGATCCATTCCAGGGGAGTGATGTCTAACATGAGTTGTGATAGGTGACTATAAGGCCATCAACTGTACATGAAGCAAATAACAAGAAATCAAGTTGATCAGGTTAGAAAGTTCAAAAGAAGAGTAACGAAAACACCAAGTCTTGGCCATGAAGATGCTAAGAAGGTCAAGACCATCTAAAAAAATTATTTTAAAGATATGTGGTACAATTCAGGATTAGGTATACAAGTGGTCATTGTACAGCAAACTAGTTCAATTTCTATGGAAAACAGGGTGACAATTCCTAAAATAACTAGAAATTGACCTTCCACACTATCCAGTAATCTCCCTTCTGGGAATATACCTGGAGGAACTTAAATCACACTACAAAAAAGATACCTGCACATACATGTTTATTGCAGCAATATTCACAATAGCAAAAACATGTAACCAACCATGCAGCCCAACGAAACTGGACCGGATTTTTTTTTTAAAGACCATTTTTTATGGGCTCTGATTTGGGGAGTCAATGTCAGAAGGTTATTGGCAGCTTAGGGCTAGAAAAAATACTTAGTGAAAAATAATCTTCAAAAGGATATATAGAGAGAGGGGGAGAAGAGAGAGAGTTTCAAATTCTATATTGATAAGTGACTATTCTTTCAAAATGTTTGTATTACTGGTTTGGCTTTGTGTATCATTCTTGTACTTATTTTATTATCTAATTACTAAAGTAATCAAATTATGTTTTTCCTTCATAAAATTTTCTGAATGGCAAGAGAAGGCTATCAAGTTGGAACAGAGAAATATCTGCTATGCCTCACACAAGTGAATTACTGTAAGTCAGTCTGATTATTTTGTGACCAACTATTTGAAACTATCTGAGTTGGAAATTTAATTCATGATCACTAATTAGCTTATTTTGTTTGCTTAGAGAGATCAAAGTCTTCTAATATTGCAGCCTATACATTATCATGGTCATCTGTAAAGCAAATAATTCTAATATTCCCAAGAATTGACCCTAATGTGCAACATGACAGGATATCAGAGAAGTTGATACATTGGAAATGAGGAAATGCTCTCTGAATTGCTGAGCCCAATTCAGGGTACGTAAAATAAATAAGCAGACAGAATCAATGTAATTTTGATTCCATTTACTTTTTATTCAGTAAGCACGTTGATACCCTTAGTGACCACAGTGTACAGAATATTTTGGGTTTTTCATAGTATGCTTTATACCTGAATATTTCATGAGAGCACAGCTAGAAAATTAAATCATAGAAATTATTACATTACATCTAGAATGTAAAAAATTACACTACATCTAGAATGTAAGCTAGATTTTTATTGAAAATATATCTTTAATTTATATGACTAACCAATGATTTAAAAATGGCTATTTTAGTTATCCTGTTAATAAAAGTAATTTTCAATTAATATATATTCAAATTTCCATAAAATATAATTTGTAATTCTTCATGGACTATTCATTACTGATATTTACAATAGTTCACTTTTTTCAGCAAATAGTAAATAATGGGATATAAATAATGGCACACAGCCACCCCAGAAAGACACTTTTTCTTAATTTATTAATATTCAGTGAGAGATTTTTCCCCATGCCCAAACTAATTCTTGTTTCATGCTAGTGCTTTCAGGCCTCAGATGCAATGTAGTGAAATTTATTCTTTAGTACTTCCATTTGTTTCATTACTCAATATATATTGAGCAGTAGTAGACACTGGAGAAATTGTTAGACATTGGAACTTTAAAGCAAATAATAGAATGTTCCAAAGAGCACATAGTACAGTGCAGTGAGTTATCACCGTGTTACCAATTATCAGCTATCCCACTATATTAACAGATAACATTTATTGAGTATTAAGCACTTTCTGTGTATTTACTTATTTACTCCTTATAACAACCCAAAAAGGATAACCATTTTTTAATGATCCTCACTGTACAGAAGAGAACAACAGGTCACAGAGAATAATGAGCTTGAAGACACACAACTAATAAATACCAGAGCCAGTATGTTAACCCATTTAGCTCTAGTGTCTGTGCTCTAATCCTCTACACAAGAAAGAAAATACACAGGATGCTAGTGGAGCACAGAGAAAATTCATGTCAGATAGGCGTTTTGGTGAAAAGATAGTAAGGGCTCTCTGAACACCAAGAACTGCCTGGATGAGGAATAAAGTCTGCGTATTTGAGCTAGAAGTTCTGTGGGGATGATTAGAAGTGTTCATGTGGAAATATTGTTAGAAATAGATCTGGGATTGTAGAGCAAGCATCAGGACATGATGAGCCTTAGGTAGTAATCTAAGAAATTTGAACTTTATTCTGGAAGCTATGGGGAACTATTGAAATATTTTAAGAGCATTAAGTAAGGTAGCAGTATGATCATACTTGCCTTTTGAAAGGTCATCCTGGCAGCAGTCTGGAAGATGAATTGACAAAAGGCTAGTAAGGAGACAATTGAGGTAAGCCAGGAAAGAGTTGATGAGGATGCAAACAGAAGTATTGCTAAAGGGGAAAAAAAAGAGAGACAAAGAAATGCATACTTCTGTATTTTAAATGGTTGTCATTTAATATGTACTTGCTTTGTGCATTTGTGGGAATTTGAATATATATTAATAGAAAATTTGCTTTTTCAAGGTAACTAAAATCTTGGATAGGCCACTTAACTATTCTAAACCCTTATTACATCATTATGAAACATAAATAATGACATCTCTCACACTGAAGAATTTGGAAATTAAGTAATACATATTTTTAGCACCTTTCTTAATCTGCTTCTCAGTAATACTAAGCACTATTTTCTACTTTCTTGCACTTAAACATTCTCATTTGATTTTTTTGTGTGACAATACTATGTGATTTTCTTCTAACCTTCCTCTATCTTGTTCAAGTTCATCAGTCTGGACCATTAAATACTGAAGTTGCTTCAACTCAGTTGTTTAAACTCAGATGTAGAACCTCTCCTTTCTTCATCTCTGATGTTTTCCTCCATCTTTATGACTTCAATTATTACCTATACAGAAATAACATGCAATTGCCCATGCTCCCTCCATGATAGTCATTCTTGGCCATCTCAATGGCATCCCAAATATAGGAGATCCAAAAATAAAATAAAATAAAGTAAAATAAAATAAATAATAAAATTCTCATAACATACTTCCTCATTTCCAGTCCTTTTAAAGTTTCCATTATCCATGTAAATGTCACTGCATTTTATTTTTTTTTATAGGCAAAGAATTTAGCAGTCATCTTGGACACAGTATTCTTCCTTACCTAACATATCTAAGCCATCACCAAGTCTTGTCAATCATATTTCCTAAATATTTCTCAAATCAACTTTTTTGAGACCATGGCCAGCACAACATTTTCTGCTGTATTTTTTGCTAACATGGGACTCTCAATACCCTATAAACCAATCTCCCCAATCTTCCCTAAACACTCCTTTGCCTCATTCTTTATACTACATTGCAGAGAGAGTTGTCAAAAATACATCTCTTGTTATGTTCTCCCTCTACTTAATACCATTTAAAGATACATGGTGCTTGTTAGGATAAAAGCTAGGATTTTAACCTTGGCGTTCAGGGCCCTGCATTATGCAACCTCTGCCTTCTGCTCTAGTTTTCTTGTGCCATTCTTCTGTTCTTTTATCCAGTTCTACTTGTCTTCTTCCTGTCCTTCACACTATTTGTAAATATTGCATTTTTTTTGCTTAGAACACTCTTCTGTTAACTAGATATTTTATTTTCATTGTACAGTTTTTGGTTTATATATCACTTCCTCTAGGAATGTTTCTCTGACTGCCTAATGGCAAATCACTCTATTGAAGGGCCATATAAGGCTTTTTGCATTAGTTTCTATCTTTGCAATTTTCTATTTTTGCAATATCTTTGTAACCATAAATTAATATCTATAGCCTTTCTTATGTATCTCCCCCATCCTTAGCTATGGTAGGAATTGGATCTTCTCTGCTTGCTGTTGATTTCTAAGAATCTTGTATTGCTTGAAACGGTAAGTATTCAATTTACTCACTTAATGTTTAGAATAATCCAATATAATCTTTGTAACAGCGTTAATTTTACAAAATAATGAAGACAATATTATTAGTCTAGCTTATTTCATACCCTCCTTAAATGTCTCTCCTTTTGTATAAAGAGCTAAATTTCAGTTTTATGGTGTTGTCCCTTTATGTTCAAACTTCCAAGTAATTTGCAGAAATCTTAATGCCATAGAACTGCATTATACCATACAGAAGCCATTAGTCACATATAGCTATTTAAATTAATTAAAATAAAAATGCAGGTTCTTGGTTGCACCATCCACATTTTAAGTACTCAGTAATAAACACATGTAGCTAGCAGCTACCACATTGAACAGCATAGAATGAGGATGTTTCCATTATCATTGGAAGCTGCATTGGATAGCACTCTTTAAGAAGAGATAAAAAGGAGTTCTTTGTTAGAATTTTAGTTTTCTGTAGACATATTTAATATAAAATGCTAGCAGATTGGATTTATAGATCAAATTTGGATTTATGGATACAATTTTCTTGAATATACAGTGTTTCAAAGCTAAAAAAAATGTCGCTTTTCTACAAAGTCTGCCTGCTCTTTTTGGATGAATGCCAAGATATGTGTGAGTATTGTGGGAAGGGAGTTTGTGTGTATGTATAATTGTGTGCACATATTCATGCTGAAAGGCAATGTATTTAGATTTCTATTTTATCTGTTTACAGGTTAAGCCCGAAGTAGTTAAATATGAGAGGAAAGATATTTTGGGAAGGATATAGCCATGTACAAGGGACTTGGAAAAGACCAATCAGGGCACTGGAAAGGAAAAAGACAAATGACGCTGAAATAGTGAGAAAGGCAATAACTCCGACTCCACCCAATTTGAAATAAGACATTTTAAGCACACTGGACTAGATATATGATTTGTTTCAAGCATATTTGGGTCTGATTTGGTGGAGAGAGAACTTCATAGGCAATGGCTCTTTGATGCCATTCCCTGTGACTTTGAATTTCCTAGCTAGCTTCAAAGAAATGGCCTGAACATGCTCTCATTTTCTTTTTATTAATTTAAATTTTCCCCTATGGTTTTTATAAGGAAAAAATCTTTTCTTTGCCCTGCCAAAAACTTTAGAAACAATAAACACATCTAGACATCTCCCTCAAAACTCAGACAGAAACAAAATAAACTCCTTTTTAGCTGAATATTTTTTCCATCCAGGATGAGAAGGGGTTTCTTTCTTTCTTTCTTTTTTTCTCCATGAGGCATAAAAGGGGATAAAAGACACATGCAGAACTTCCAGCCCCACACAGAATGAGATCAAAATATCACAGATAAATTGCTTCATTCAACCTTCAACTTGGTGTTTAAAATTATGTTACTTAAATGGCATGGATAATTTTCAGAAGACTATTTGTTTGATATGCTTTGCAATTAAAATTATAATATAACCTGTAGACAGATGACAACAGTGGACTTAAAAGTACCTATCAGATGAAAACATTTGAATTATAATCAAATTCTAACACCTTGAACGTTGCAAGGCACTCTGACTGCTACTCAGTATGGAAATGTAACTCTTGAATTAAGAGGGAGTATGCGGGGAATATGAGACAAAAAAGGTGTTGTTATTAATAAAAATAAAATTCTATGATATAGAAATATATATATTTTAGTAGACATACTAATATTTTTATTTAAGTATAATGGATAGGTGTAAACATGTTTGTAGTAACTCATACTTCATTAACTCACAGATTCTTTGAAAATTAACACAACTGAATGATGATTTTTCCTCTTGAAAAATGCATGGATAATACTCAGTGATCTGTCACAGAAACAAAGAACTGAGTACCACATGTTTGCACTCATAAGCAGATCCTGAACAATTATCATAATACTACAAGAAAGGGATAGTCAGTAGTCGAAAACTGCCAGAGGAGGGAGGAGTGGTCATACCTCATCAATAAGGGTACCTTACCTCAAACCAGGTTAAGTGGGGACCAAAGTGAGGCCCAAATCTTACCTGTACAATGACCATTTGTATACCTAACCCTGAATTGTACCCCACATCTTTAACATAAAAATTAAAAACAAAAGAAAGAAAATGCAGGGAATCACATTCAGATTAAAGAGGTATGTGGAATAGTGAAAGAACATGTGTTGAAGTCAGAAGATCTGGGTTTGAGTCGTCATGCCATTATTTCACATCTTGAATAATTACTTAACTTCTAGTTCTGTTTCTTTGTCCATGAAGTGGGGATAGAAATCCTGTAGCTGGGCTCGGTGGCTCAGCCTGTAATCCCGCGCTTTGGGAGGCTGAGGTGAGTGGATTGCCTGAACCCGTGGGTTTGAGACCCACCTGGGCAACTTGGCGAGACCTCATCTCTACAATAAATCAAAAAAAATTAGCTGGGCATGGTAGCGCGTGCCTGTAGTTCCAGCTACTTGGAAGGCTGAGGCGGAAGGATCGCCGGAGCCCAGCAGGTCCCCGGCCACTGCACTCCAGTCTGGGCGACTGAGTGAGACTTCAACTCAAAAAAAAAAAAAAAGAAATCCTGTATTCCCTGTGGTTGTGAGGAAAGAAGCACAATATGTACATTGTAAAGCAAGTGGTCACTATTGTACACAAGTTGGCCATCTCCATAATGTTACTTCATGATCATTATAAACATACATTCTTTTATGTGTAGTTTAGAATTCCATTTATAATAGTTTACTATACCTTATTTTGCTTGTTATCTTTAAAATATAATATAATCATTTACAAATTTGTGTTCAACACAGACTTTGAATATGTCACAATTAAAAGCCATTTGTTTTATTTCCCCTTGTATTGAAGTTTTTTCATTTTTTTAGTTGAAGTCTCACTCTGTTGCCCAGGCTGGAGGGAAGTGGCATGCTCATGGCCACTGCAGCCTCTATCTGCTGGGCTCAGGCGAATCTTCCAAGTAGCTGGATCTACAGGTGTGTGCCACCATGCCCAGATACTTTTTTTGGTTTATTGTAGAGTCAAGGTCTCACCAAGTTGCCCAAGGCTGATCCTGAATGCCTGCGCTCAGGCAATCCTCTTGCCTCAGCCTCCCAAAGTGCTGGGATTACAGGTTTGAGCCACGGCATCTGACTGAACATTTTTTTCCCCAAAGATGTGGGGTACAATTCAGGGGTAGGTATACAAATATTCATTATGCAGGTCCTCTTGTTCATGAGGTGTGCCCCTCCCTCCCCTGGCAGTTTCCCTCAATTACCAATCCCACCCCCACTCCAGTTTCCCACTACTGCCAATCCCTTTCTTATAGTATTAAGATAATTGTTCAAAGTCCACTTATGAGTGAGAATATATGGTACTCTGTTCTTTGTTTCTGTGATAGATTACTGAGTACGATAGACTGTAAATCCATCCAAGTTGCTGCAAAGTCCATATATTTGTCATTCTTTATGGCTGCATAATATTCCATTGTATATATGTACCACATTTTTCAATCTAGTCCAGCTTTGATGGGCAGCGTGACTGGTTCCACGTTTTTACTATTGTGAATGGAGCTGCAACAAACATGTGTGTGCAGGTATCTTTGTGGTAAAATGACTTGAGTTCATCTGGATTTATTCCCAATAGGGAGATTGCTGGGTCATATGG
>CAUYQG010184567.1:0-20284 GCA_963574415.1 Tarsius wallacei
TGTTCGTTATGCAGGTACCCATGTTGATGAGGTGTGCCCCCTCCCTTCCCCAGGCAGATTCCCACTTCCACCAATCCTGCTTCCCTGCTCCCCTCCTGGCAGTTTCCTGCTCCTGCCAATCCCCTTCTTATAGTATTACGATAATGGTTCAAGGCCCGCTTATGAGTGAGGACATGTGATACTCAATTCTTTGTTTCTGTGAAAGATCACTCAGTATTATAGATTCTAAGTGTGTACTTCTATGTATTCTCTCCTCTTCTTATAAAGACGTAGGGCTCGCCCTAAGTAATAGGACCTTATCTCAGTTTAACTAACAGACCTTACTGCCAAATAAGGTCATATTCTGTGGATCTGTGGACATTAATTTTGGGGTACACTCTTCAACCCACTATAGCCTAGTAGGTCCACTGTGCTTTCCTCTATCCACCACGTCCTGGGGTGAAATTCTCAAAGTGTTTACTGTCTGCACTCGTAGAATTTATATGGCATAATGGAAAAAAGAAAGGACACGGGATGCACCCAACCTGTGGGCACCCTCCATTGCCACACCAGTGAAATTTATCATTAGAAAGAACATAATTATGAATCTCATAAACTTGTCCTGAAGGTTAAGGGGTGGGCAAGCAATACATGCAGGGACAATTATTTTTACACATTTCTCGAATATGCGAGTCATAGGCCTCCCCAACAATAACCAAAGGTCTCCAAGGCAGAGATGCCACAGCATCTATTACATTTTTGAGTTCATCAATCACAGCCATTGAGGACCAGAAGATAGTTCAGGGGTCATCTAAGCAACTTGCTGTATGTTCAGGTGAGAATATTAGCTGGCCCACTGAGTTGCTTAAACGAAGTAGGTGGAAAAATTTCCTTGATTAGTTAAAACAAGGCAGTTCTTACACCTTATAAAAGTGCTTGCATTACCTTAAAGCAATGTTTTATAAGTCATTGCGAACATTTATTTTTATATATCACAATATTATTAGCATCACTTCATCAGATGATTGGAAAGATGTAACCACTCAAGTTACATTGTTTTTGTTCTACCTATCACACTTGGAAGGCTTCAGTGGGAGAATTGTGTAGAGAAATTGAGATATTTCTCTAGCTATGAAAACAGTTGCATTAAAAGAAAAATCATATAGGTACATGTTTTAATTTATGCCAGTGGAACATTTCGTTTTTCACTGAAACATTTCATTCTTTTCTGTGTCTCACTGAAAAACTAAAATGGGTTGTTTTGTGATGAGTCACTCTGTACTTTTATTAAGAATAGTTTTGTAAAAAAAAAAAGTACTTTGCCTTTTTGCTTTATAACTAATACTTTAATCAGGTGTGCAAGTGTACTAAATTCTACTGCATATTTTCAAACATCTTTTCAATATGATTTCCCATTAGAAAATTAAAACACTCTGTGCAATTCATAAACATATGCAAGTTGTAATTTTGTGTTGGAATGACAATTTAGAGCCACTTTATGTTATGTGCTTGTAGACCTGTCTTTTCCTGTGGGTGGATTTTCATTGTATTTATCAGAATCCTTTCTCTAGACCCCTAAACCACATCTCTACAGATAAAGTTGTAATTCCAGACACGTAGCCCTGATCACTGTGGTTCATGCCACTGATTTCTACAGGCCTTACAGGAATCAAATTCTTAAAATGTTGCTGAGGGAAAAGATGCTGGAAAAAGAATGGAGTTACTGATTGAAACCCACCTATAAGACATTTAGATTTTTTTTCTTCCCTTTATAAAGAATCTACCTGTATCTTTGAATAAATGAAAGGAATGTATTTGTTGTTTAGATGCATGCTGTTATCCAGGTCTCTGAGTAGAGGTCTTTATCTCATTGACACCATAGTAGATTCTAGGTGGCATACTGATTAAAGCCAACCTCTTTGCCCTTAAACATATTTACATAACGTGCTTACAGAAAAAATCTTGGCCTGTTCCACCTGTGTCAGGAACACCTTTCATCTCCTGTCCTTCAACCTCCAAAAGTTTGTGGGAGACACGGCGGACCCAAGAAGACTCTGAGAGTGAACCTTTAAATTAAAAGACAGAGAAGATAAACGAATCAATAGGGCAGCTTTCATTTATTTCTCTCTTTCTTTTCTCCAGGCAGAATCCACAGACATAACAATCAAGTCTGTCTGCTCTAAGCCAAATGGGTACTATTAAAGGCTATTTGACAAAGGTATTTTGACCTGCACAGAAAGAGCTTAATTTACATCTGTATTTGTTCACCTCTTGGGCAGACTTTTTGAAAAACACAAAGTGACTCCACCACCGGCCCCTGGCGTTCCACTACTTACATCAATTTCACATTAGGCAGAAATTGTGCGGAGACATAATCAACCTTTTCTTCCCTAGGTTTTGTTAGGAAGAGAAAATGTAAGCTCTCACTAGGGAATATTACCATGTATTCAAAAATGCAATATATTGTAATCTTCATGAGCTGACAGAAAGTTATAAATATGAAACTATAGATTTTTCAGAATATTTGTATCTTATTGTTCCTTAATGGAACCCAAGAGACATATTCATAAATTTCAGCTATGTCGATTTCAAAGGAATATTCTTGTCTACGTAGGGACTCTTAACAACATTACTATGTATTCCTAATAACCAACTTTGCTAATTCATATTTATCAACTTGAAGTGAACTGGAAGGAAAACAAACAAAACTATTGGATAGAATTATTTCATGGAAAAGAAAAAATAAAAACCATTGCTTATAAATATGGATGATATATAGAGATCAATTTACCACAACACAAAAAGTTGAGACCCTCATTAGTGAACTTTAGGTAGAAAACTGAAACCAGGCATGAAAAATGATTGAGCACATTTATATTTGCTGAAAATGATCATTTATGTATTTTGCTAAGATCCAGTCTCCACATACACTCTGATGTGATATATTGAACTCAAGAGTTTATCTCAAAATTTTGCATGTTAAATTGTCACCAACTTCCAACCACTTCTTTTCTAAGAATTATATTTTGCATCATGGAAATAACACGATAGAGAAAGAGATTATATATATTACATATGTGTGAATTTAATTTCATCCCGTAAATATTGATGGTGTCTCTCAGAGTAGAGATCTTATCGACTGTCATGATTTAGCTTTACAGATGAGATGACTCTCAGATCTCCAGTCTAACTGTTTCTGCTGTGGGCTGCAGGCTGCATACTGACGTTTCTATATCTCTATTTGGATGCCATCTGAAATTCAACAGAAACAAAGTGAACTGAGTTTTCTTCCCATTTTCAGAACACTCTCTTTTCTCTCAACTCACTTCAAAAAAGTGAATAAGTAAACAAAACTGATTTTTCATATTTGTCCCACCTTTCAATTTATGACAAACCCAGAAACCCAATTAATTACCAAATATAAGCTGCTGTCTTCGTATTTTTCTTTCGAATCCAAACACTCCTTTTCTAATTCCAGTACCTTGGTTCACATTACCCTCCTCACTCTTTGGGTTCCTTCAAGAGTCTCCTAACAATGATTGATGCAATGTGTACTAATTATCAATAAAGAATAAAGGAATGAATGAATATTTTTATGTAAAGGAATACTAACTGCCTCTAATTTATTTATCATTTTCTTTTGTTTTTCTGCTAACACTCTTCAAAAGTAAATGTGGTTACTTTGATTTGATTTGATTTGTTAATAATAGTCTTTAACTAATGGAACTCTTGGACGCTGTATTTATCAATCATTCATAAACCACCGCTTCTAAACATTTTTATCCTCAAGCTAATTTTTCCTGGACAGGATATAAACTTTACTTCCTTTCTTTAAAAATCAGGTCTTCCAGACCATTTTAACATTTAAAATACATTCAGCAAGGTTGGTCCTTTCCTTATAACCAGATTTTTTTTTTTAAAGGCAGCCCTAGCAATATTTCTTGTCTCTCTTTCTCTCTGGTAATAGAAAGTCATTTGTTTGCTCTCATTGGAATTCACAAACTTGATTCAGTAACCAAGAATTCCTAGACCTCTATAATAAAACAACAGACATAATTGAAGGTTAAGTCTTCTCATGCCTTAAACATAGACTTGGCTCTGTGAAGGCCTCTAAAGTCTCTTTTTCTTTCTTTTCACACTAAACTTTACCTCCTCCTTTGTGTCTTATCACCTTGTGGCTGCAGGCACACCGTGCCTTCAGATGTTCAAGGCTAATTTACCAGGTGCTCTCACTGGTCCCTTAGCAGGACACCCTATCTGTGATGTGGGTGGCACTCATCCCTTCTAGATGGCTACCCCTGAGCCTGGTTTGGGGGTTTATTCCACACAGACCCCCCCACCCCCACCATTGGAGTCTGTTCTTCCCAGTCTCCTAGTGTGTCTCAAGGCAGGATTTAATGTAACTCTGGTTTGCGTACCAGATGAGGAAGTGTCACAATGTCCTTTGCTGTTTATCCAAAATGAAATATATGGTGTGCTCTTTGCTTTCATGTGCTGGCACAACAGCTCACGCCATGAACTCAGAAGTGGTTCACTCTCTCCCATTGGCCTGCTCATTCTCATCCTTTGTGCTTCTTCACAGGGACCAGACATCAGGGCACAGTATCTCCCTAGTTAGTGGGACGAGGCAACTGTGTAAGAGAGTTCCTGGAAAGGCTTCCCTCTCTCAACTTACAGGAGAAAAGAAGAAGCTGTGTGAATATGCTTATGGCTGTAATTTGGATGCTAATAAGGAAAAAAATGATCACTACCTATGTGTACTCAAATTCAGTGCAAGATCAATAGATCAACAGATATAGACACATATGTATGAATTAAATAGATAGATGGCTATGTACACACACATACATGTCAAATATCAATACTAACAGACACACTTGTAAATTATCTATGCTATAATCTGGGATATTCTTAAGTGCCTAAATTGTCACCGAGGGTGGCTTTGTTAGAGGAACTTTTAGCGCTTCAACTGCATGAAAATGTAGATTTCCATATCATAAATATGTTTTGAATGTATGTGAGATAATAAATTATAATGAGCAACTTGATTTGACCTTAACATATAACCTAACACAGTAGAGTATGGAAGTGTTAGAAGATCATCTAATTCGGATGTAACGTTTTGGATGTAAAGGATAGTTCACCTTAGCTAGGTGAGAGTAATAGGGAAAAGAAAATCAAGGCCTATAAGGTCCAAGCAGTGAAACTCTAAGTGATGCCACTAATGACTTTCCTAGGAATACGATGTCATGGTTTTGCCACACCAAGGCGTTTGTGCACTTCCTGACTCTGGAGGGAATTACTGAGAGCTGATGAGCAGTGACATCCATGCTTGTAGCCCGTGGTCCATACTCCATTTTCTCGCTCTCTCCTGTGAGGCAGTGCACCCCTTCTAGGTGTGCTGGATCTTTCTTGCTCTATGCAGAGGATTCATTCTATGGGCTCGGGTGCCATCTCCCGTCACATGCAGTTTTCCGACAGCCAAAGATCCATCAGCCTTCAGAGTCCTGCGTTATTTTCTTTACTTTCCTCCAACCTTCAAGAGCTCCATTATCTTTCTTCAGGAGTTTTAAACAGGGCTGAGCACAGTATGGTCCCTGTCCTCTTCTGAGCTGCAGAGTAAGATAGAAGCTTCTCAGTTGCCAGCAGAGTAGACAAAGTGAGACATTGGAAATGGTGAAGGCCCATCAGGATCTGGTCTCAAAAAGGAACTAAATTTTCAAAAAGAAAGTGATCACTGGGTGTAGGTTACAGAAAAAGTTGAGCAGACAGACCAGGGACACTGAGGCGACCGAGAGGCTAGCCACATCAGGAAGTGGCAACATTCCCTAAGGCTGAGGGATGGAGGAAGAAGAGGACACCACTGGACTATGGAGCTGGGGACAGGTGAAAGAAGCCACATGATTCCATGGGCAGCAGCCCTACAATTTTGCAAAGAGCTGCAGCATGACCATGGGCCCTGGGAGGAGAGTCATCAGCCTTTTCAGGGGAGGAAGGTCATTACCAAAGCTCTGAACTGCTTCCTGCCTACTGGTTTTCTACCAGTATTCTCAGTGCGCCAGCCCTGCATGGAGCTATAGCTTAGGGAAGGTGGCTGCTTCCTGCTGTGGATAGGTTGTGTCAGCTTCCCCTGTCTGTTCCACTCTTCCAGAGTAACTACTACCTGCCATGCACTGAGAGCAAACAGGTGTGTGTTAAAGGAAAAGGCATCACAGAACACAGTGTGAGACTGAGTCCAGTCCTCCTGAAAGTCAACGTTAACGCTGGTAAATAGATGTAGATACAAGGGACCCAAAAATACTGGACTTGGTTTTTGGGAGGTGGGACCCTTGTAGTACAGGCTTCCTCTGCTAGGTAAGTGTTCTAGGAGCCCATCTGCATCAGTGTACCAGTTAGCATCATTGTGACAGGCTGCATTCAGCTTCAGTGAATTTCTTTCTTTTTTTTTTTTTTTTTTTTGGAGAGTCTTTCAGTACGTCTGCCTGTTCCATGATGGATGATTTGCTAGCTCACCTGACCACACCTTACTGAGTGTTCAGCAGTTTTTGACCAAAAATGACTTGACCCTCACGCCCTACTCTCTCTGTTCACTCGAGAGACTTTTGTTTTGTTTTGTTTCCCTGGAATAAATGAGTCCTCAAAGGGAAGCATTTTGCCAATGTGGAAGACGTGAAACCAAAGCACTTAAAAGGCATCAAAATGGACAAGTTCAAAAACTATTTTGAGCAGTGAGAAAAATATTTCGATAGGTGCTTTGCATCAGACAGAGAGTGCTTTAAAGGTGATTGAAGTTTGAACATGTAAGGATAAATACAAAATTTTTATGAATAAATCTCAGATTTTTTCCCCCTTGTATATAAATTAAAGGCCAGCTATCTCTGGGAAAAAAAGATTTAGAGGTAATTTTTATCTAATTACTTTTGGCACATTTCAACCTTTATAAAAGTACAGGTATCATATTTTATAAAATATTTTTAAAAGGTTAGCCCCTGCTGTTTTCCTAGACTTATTCCAGATTTAGTCTTTCAACCCTGATGACCCTCTCAAACCAATGATGACCATATTTTATTAACCTGTCTTGGTGTGATATTAGCCACATCAAAGGCAATTTAAAAATCTAAATAGATGATGCTCACTCATATCCGCTTACTGAATTCATATATAATCTGACTCCAGATTATATAGCCAGGGTTGGGCTATGCTACTAAAATTATTAAAATGTAGTGTGAACTGGGAAGGTGGCTGCTTCCTGCTGTGGATAGGACACTAAACTGAATGGATAAAAAACAGGTTCAGAGAAGCTGAGGCTGACCATCTCATGCCCCCGCAATTAATTATCACAGCATGTGTCCCGTGAGTGTTTTTATAGGCTGTTAGGTAGAAACTAGAATGAGACCCCTCTTCTCATTTTATTTGTTTTTGTTTTTTGAGATAAAATCTCACTGTGCCACCCAGACTAGAGTGCAGGGGTGCAATCATAGTTGACTGCAGCCTCCACCTCCTAGGCTCAGGCAAGCCTCCCACCTCAGCCTCCCGAGTATCTGGGACTACAAGCACATGCCACCACAATCAGCTACATTTTTTATTTTTTTATTTTTTGGTAGAGATGAGTTCTCACTATGTTGCCCAGGCTAGTCTCAAACTCCTGGGCTCAAGCAGTCCTCCCACCTCAGCCTCCCAAAGTGCTGGGATGGTAGACGTGAACCATCACTTCTGGCAGAATCCACTCTTCTTAACCCTTGCTCTCTTATTCCTTTTGTTTTGCCACACTCTCATTTATTTCATTTCCTCTAAACATGCAACACCATATACGGCTTATATACCACAGTGATCAAGGCTTTCTGGAAACGACTGTGATTTATTGTTACCATCTTAGATAAAAGAATTTGAAAGTTTTCTTTCTCTATATAAGACCTTTAAAAAAAGTTAACTCTCCTAAGAAGATAGCCTTGAGTGTATAGTGTAGTCTCATCTTAAAACCATCAGCAATTTAAAAATATGCGAGAATCTGCCCTAATAGTTGTTGTAGGAAGTGCTATGTCCCTAAATCAGAAAGTCGTCTATTTTCTGCAACCCTTACTCCCACTCTCTAGTATCACTTGCCTCGGCATGTAAGAGGACTGAGTTTAGAGCATCCTATGTCCCTGGAACCTGGAGCTACAGTTCTCAAACTCAATGCATCAGAATCAGCCAAGGAGCAAGTTTCAAATGGCAGGTTGCTGGGCTCTTCTTCAACGCATGGTGACTAAAGCACTCCGGGGTGAGGTGCAAAGTATTTTCACTTTTGGCAGACGGCTCCCTTATCGCTGTTCTACTCACTGCTGCCCTGTAGTGCACTTTTAAAAAGTTTAATATAAGAAATAAAAAGTATTTGCTTTTTCAATTAAATACCAGAGAAGATTCTCCTACAGGTAATGTGGAAACCACATTTTGAGAAACACTAACGGCATTTGCCACAGGGTAGGTGCTCAGTGAACACACCTTTCACAGCCTTGCGTCGCTCTCCTGCTCAGGGCAAGGCATGGGGGGGGATCAAGCACTAACTCCCTGTGTCCCATCTCTGGCCATCTCCTGCCCCTTCTTTTACAAGGTAAGGTAGGCCATCTGCTCTTGCCTTCCATTCAGGGAATTAAAGCCAGTGTTGGTAGACAGAGCTATTTCTGCGGAGCTCTTGCCATCAGATTCCGGTTCCCTTGGAGATTAGCCACGCATTAACTTGACAGCCTTCCGTTAAAAAGAAAATGCATGTGCTTTGGCATTTCGTAACTTTTGTTTTCTTCGTGCAGCCAGGAAACTCGGGATCTTGATGAATTGTGAGTCACAGTCACGGTGAAAGTTGTATGCCCCCTTTTTTCCATTTATAGCTGACATAATTTCAATTGTATTTATTGCAGCACCAGAGTGCTACAGCAAGTACTTCCAAAAAAAGTCGAGTGCTGTCACTGATCATGTGTTTATTTTGCACCCCTCATAGGGAATTTATGCTGAAGCATTCAAATGAGGAGGGCTCACTGGCAACACATAAGCAACATGCTAGGTTTTCTTTTGAGTCATTTTATTGAACGATATCATTTCAAAGGAAATGTTGAGCACACGACAACTTCCTTGAAGATATATGTGGAGTTGCATGAATAAAAATTTCTGTTACATGCATGAGGGACGCTGCCATGAACGGCATGAGTCCATCTTCCAATCTTGAGGTTGAAAAACACATAAAGAAAGCCTGAATATCAGTTATGTAAAGATTGTGGGGAAAGGGAAGATGTAAGCTGGCTGAGATCTGTGGCTACTTCTGTACTTTTCTTTTTTTTCCCCCCCCAAATAGTAAATAAGCAAGAAAAGAGGAACAGGCCTTTGTGCAGAGCAGTGCCCCTGAGTGACCTTGGAAGCCTTTGACCTCTAAATGTCTTCCTGCTGCTCCAGCGGCAGCCGATCCTGTTCTCCCCAGGGACACATCAGAGAAAACAAACCTTTACCTGTCCTGCCAACACTCCAGTCACAACGCTGTAGGTGATCTCCAGCTTAGACTGAGCTTCTCCTTGGTGTTTTCTCTTTCATAGAAATTCTTCTGTCTTCTAACTAGGCTCACTTTCCTTTCATTCACCTGGGAGCCCACGGGCCTTGTTTACCAAGTTTTGCAGCCTTTCTTTGTTTCTTTTCTGTGCCAAGTCATTGCCTTCTGCTCATGTTAGACACCGTTGCGTTCAGTGAAGTCCAGATACTGACGCGTAGATCGATGGCTAATGACTTTAATGGGTTCATCCTTCTAGGGAGACTTGTTTCCTTGGGCAGTAATTCCTTCACAAGTTGTAAATGAATTTCAATTGATAAAATGACAGGTATAGAATGAGAGTCTTTTGAATGGGCAGACAGCCCATTTATGAGCCTCAGAAGTGGTTATGTAGGTAGATCCGTGAGTCCTTTTAAAGTCAGTCGTGTGAAATATGCTGGCAAAGAGCAGAGAAGAAGGCACAGGTGAGCACCAGAAACACGAATGAGGGATCTTTATGAGAAAACTGTAGTTACCACGCAGAGGTAGGTATGAACAAGTCTTCTTTACCTTCAAAGACAGAAACAGAAGCAAAGATGGAGACATAGAGAAAGAGAGACAGAGAAACAGACAGAAACAGAGATGAAGGGGGCTCGATATTGCTGTCATTTTTTTTTTTAGAGTGGTGGGGTACATGTGAGATTTTGCTACATAGGTAAATTGCATGAAGGTAAGATTGGGCTTCTAGCAAGCTCTCTCTCCCACTAGTAGTGAACATGAAACTTGATGGGTGGTTGTGACCCCATATCCCCACTCTTTTAGCAGTGCCCAGTGTCTTTTGTCCCTACCTTTGTGCCCACATGCCCAATGTTTAGTGCTTACTTATGAGTGAAAACATGCTACCACACGTTCGTACTTTTGTTTCTGCAGCTGCACCCATGTTGCTGCAAAGGACATGATTTTGTCCTCTTTATAGCCGCATAGTATTCCATCATCACTGCATTTTCTTTATCTAGTTCACTTCGATGGTCATCTGGGTTGGTTCCATGATTTTAGTATTGTGAATAGCGCTGCAGTGAACAGACGCACATAGGTATTTTTTTGGTAGAGTGACTTATTTTCCTCCAAGCGTATTCCAAAGAGTGGGATTGCTGATTACTATGGTAGCTCGAGTTTTAATTCTTTGAGAAAATGCCATACCGCTCTCCATGAAGGTTGAACTGGTACATTCCCACCAATAGTAGAAGCGTTCCCTTTCTCCACAGCCTCGCCAGTGCTTACCGGTTTTTGACTTTTTAATGATAGCCATCCTGACCGGTGTGAGATGGTAGAGATGGTGTCTCATTGTCGTTTTGATTAGCATTTCTCTGATGATCCACAAAGCCGAGCATTTCTTCATGCGTTTGTTGGCTGCTTGAGTGTCTTCCTTTGAGAAGAATCTGTTCACGTCCTTTGTCCATTTTTTCATGGGGTCATACACGTTTTTTTCTGTTAATTCATTTGAGTTCTTTATAGATCCTGAATGGGAGCAACTATCTGCAAGCTATGTATCTGATTGTCTATACTTTGCAAATGAGAAGTCTTAGAGACTCAGTATCCTGACCTGGTTACGCAGACACTAAGACTTGTTGAAGCTGGACCCAGAGAGTGTGTCATCGTGCAAGGCTCATGCACTTTCACTGCAGCCTGATGCCTCCCAGAGACCTGGGCCTTGACAGGCCAAGTTGCCTGGCTTGCTGGAAAAGCTGGAAGGGAGTTTATTAAAATAAAAGGCAGGAGCGATGCCAGGGGAGGGATTTGGGAGTAGGGTGGAAGAATGTGAGGAGCCGAGTGCAGTGAGAATCAGCTGGGAAGACATCGTGTTTCAAAGACGTTATTGGGTAGCGTGGACTTTTTTTTGTAGATAGTGAGGCTTTATCAGGGATTCAATATGATTCATCATTCAATGAGATGTGTTTTATTTTCTGTTTCCATCTTTTCCTCAAAATCAACTTCAAGGTTGTGATGGTTAATTTTATGTGTCAATTTGGCTGGGCCATGGAGTCAAGGTACCTGGTTGAACGTGATTTCTAAATGTGTTTTGGAAGGCGTTTGGGGAAGAGATTAGCTTTTGAATGAGTAGATTGAGTAAAGCTGCTGGCTCTCCCCAGTGTGGGTGGGCTCATCCAATCCCTGGAGGGCCATACAGAATCAAAATGTGAAGGAAGGTTGAATTCTTTCCCTGCCTGACCTGACAGCTTAAGCTGGAGCGTGTCTTCTCATGCTCCTGGAGCACCTGGATTTCAAATCTTCAGTCTCAGACTGGGGTCAGCACCACTGATTTTCTGACTCTTGGGGCTTTGAACTATACTCTAGACTTCCCGAGGTCTCTAGTTTGTGGATAACAGATCGTGGGACTTTTCTGCCTCTACAGTCATGTGAGCCAGTACTTCAGACTATACCAGGGGTGCCAAAAAAAATGTACATACATTTTAAGAGGTGTTATCTATGTATTACTTTCAGTTTGCTGTCATCAGAAGTGTGTGGATGCTGATGGTAACCACTTTGAGCACCTCTTGTAATTGCAGAAGTCAAACGTCACTTGTATTCATCTTTTGCTATCAGTATATATTGAATATTACAATTTCAATACAGTTTTTTTTTTTCATTTCTTAAAACACGTATACTATTTTGGCATCCTATGTATATATTTTACTATATTGTTCATTCTATTTCTCTGGAAAACCCGGAGTGAATAATAATTTAAGTACTTGACTGTCTTCATTTAAGTCAAAAAGCAAACGTGTTCAATCCAGAATATTTTTTTCAAGGTGTGTCCATCTCTTTTGTTATAATTTTTAAGAAAATTAAAAACACACGTTTAAAACATTTAGTTATATTTATTAAAATCCCAGTTTTCCTATCAGCGTGTACAATTTTTAAATGTCTAGATTTATTTCATATTTAGTATTGTGTTAAATTTCTAAATTTATATTGTGCTTTTAGTTCCCTGCCACTGGGGTGATCACAGAGGAGGTCCTGGGGAGGGAGTTTAGGACTTCCAGCACTGCCCAGAAGTAACATCCCTCTCCGCGGCTATGTGGGAAGACAAAGATCCATTTCAGCCTCTTCCACTGCTCGTCCCACAGGAAAGTATGACTAGGGGCCGAGTGGAGAGCCAGAATCCTTGTCTTCTGTCAACAATGATGAGAACTCACTCTTCTTGTGTCAGAAGAGGAGAGTGGGGGACTTGGACTTGTACCACCAGGCAATAATGAGGTCATGCTTTCTTTCCCTTGCCAAAGAAGCCAGCTAACACAAGGTTATGCTGGAACTTTCAACACCCTCCTTTCAACAACTAATAGAACAACTTCATAGGAAACCTGCAAGGACATGGAAGAACGTAGCAAGGCCGTCAGATACAGAACTGTTCAATATTGATAAAACGCTTAAACCAACAGGAGAAGAAGTTAAATTCTTTTCAAGTACCCCTGGAATGTATATCAAGATAAAATGTATGCTGGAACATAATTCAAAACTAAGCAAATTCAAAAGCATTGAAATTATACAGAGTCGGTTTGCCTCACACAATGGAATCAAGCTAAGAAGCGAACACAGAAATGTAACAGGCACATTTTCGAATAATAGGAAATGGCCTTTTAAATAATCTATGGTTAAAATGGAGGGGATTTAAAATAATCTCTTCACTCGGCCCCTAGTCATACTTCCCTGTGGGATGAACAGTGGAAGAGGCTGAAATGCATCTTCTTCCTCCCACATAGCTGCGGAGAGGGATGTTACTTCTGAACAGTGCTGGAAGTCCTAAACCCCTCCCCGGGACCTCCTCTGTGATCACCCCAGTTCAGTTCCCGCTGAACTTTGTAAAAATAGAGACACAACATATCAGACTTGTGGGACACAGCTGAAATAGTACTGAACAGGAAGTTTATAGCACTAAATGTGTATGTCAGAAAATAGGGAAAGCCTCGCATCAATAATCTAAACTCCTATTTCAAAAACCTAAGAGCAAAATAAACCCGAGGCAAGCAGGCGGAGGGAAATAGCAAATAGCAGAAATCAATGGAATTGAAAAAAAAATAGAGAGAATCAATGAAAAAAAAGACTGGTCCTTCGAAGACATCAATAAAAATTATACACCTGTAGTATGAATGGCCAAAAAAGAAAAAGAGAGAAATGACATAAATTGCCAATATCTGGAATAAAACAGGGAAAATTATTACAGACCCTGCAGACATCAAACAGATAAAAAAGGAATACGACTAACAACTCTCACACACATATTTTATGACTTGGATGAAATAGACCAATCTCTCAAAAAGCACAAGCTACCTCAGTTCACCCAATATAAAAGAGATGATTTGAATAGTCCTATGACTATTAAGGAAATGAATTTGTAATTTAAAATCTCTGAAAAAAGAAAGCTCCTTGTTCCAGATGGTTTCACTGGAGAATTCTACCAAATGTTTAAAGGAAAATTAGCACCAACTTTACACAATCTTTTTCCAGAAAATAAAAGAGAACACTTTCTAATTCATTTTATAAAGCTATTATTATCCTAATAGCAAAACCACACAAAGGCAGTAACACAGACACAAAGATAATTAAAACTAAATATCCCTAATGACTATAGATGCAAAAGTAGGTTTTAAATATTAGCAAATAGAATTTAGAAATATATAAAAAGAACTATGATTAAATGAGTTTTTCTGTTTTTGGAGGGAGGGCAGTGTGCAAAGCAGACTCAGTAGTTGAAAATCAGTCAAGTTGATCTATCATATTAACAACCTAAAGAATAAAAATCACATGATCATATCAGTGGATACAGAAAAAGCATCTGGCAAAATCTAGCATCCCTTCATGATAGAAACCCCAGAAAAACAGGGATAAAGTAGATACACTCGACTTGGTAAAGCATATCTACAAAAATTCTATATCCAACGTTATATGTAATGGTGAAAACAGAATGTTTTACTCCTAAGATCAAAAACAAGGCAAGGGTGTCTGTTCTCACCACTCTTACTCAACATAGACTGCTAGAAGTTCTGGCAAGCATAATAAGACAAGAAAGGAAATAAAAGGCAAACAGATTGGAAAGGAAGAAATAAACCTGTGCCTATTTATACATGACATAACTGCCTAAGTGTGAAATCCCAAGGAATCCACCATTAAAGAAAAAAAGAAATTAATAAGTGAGTTCAGTAAGGTCACAAGATACAAGGTAAATATTTTAAAATCAATTGTATTTCTATATAATAGCAATGAGCACGGAAATGAAAAATGCAATATTTATAATTGCTCATAAAAATGCAATACTTAGCTGGGCTCGGTGGCTCAGCCTGTAATCCCACGCCTTGGGAGGCTGAGGTGAGTGGATTGCCTGAGCCCGTGGGTTCGAGACCCGCCTCGGCAGGCGAAACCTCATCTCTACAATAAATCAAAAAAATTAGCCGGGTGTGGTAGTGCACGCCTGTAGTTCCGGCTACTCAGAAGGCTGAGGTAGAAGGATCGCTGGAGCCCAGCAGGTCGAGGCTGCGGTGACCGGAAGTGGCCACTGCACTCCAGTCTGGGCGACGGAGTGAGACGCCAACTCAAAAAAAAAAAAAAAAAAAGCAATACTTAGGTGTAAATCTAACAAAATATGTGGAGAACTTATGTGCTGAAAACCACAAAATGCTGATGAAAGTGATCAAATACTTCAATAAAATGAAAGACATATGATGGTTATAGATTAGAAAGCAACATAGTAGGTAGTTAATTTAGTAATTCACAGTAGTTAATTCTCCCCAAATTGATATATAGGTTTAATGCAATTTGTATCAAAATCACAGTATAGTTTTTTGTACATATACAGATATAGACAATATTTTTCTCAAATTTACATGAAAAGATGAAAAAACTAGAATAGCTAAAACAGTGCTTATAAAGACGAATAGAGTAGGAGGAATTATCCTGCTCCATTTAAAATCTTTAGATCAAGTAATCAAGATAGGGGTGAAAGGATAGAGACATAGTTCAATGGAACAGAATAAGAACCCCAAAACAGAGCCACACGAGTAGACTCAACAGACTTTTGGGAAGTGAATGTGTTTGTAAATTGACAATATTCAGGATCCATGTGGTGATGTAAATATTCTGTATTTTCACTGCATTAATGTCAATATCCCAGTTGTGATAGTTTTGCAGGATGTTACCATTGAAAGAAACTAGGAAAAGGATAAACAAGATTTATCTGTATCATTTCTTATCACTGCATGCAAATTTAAAATCATTTCAAAATCAAAAGTTTTATTTAAATATTTAAAGGTAATATGTTTTATATATAGACATAATAAATGAGCATAAATAAGCACCATTCATTTCAATTTTCAGCTTGCCTTTGACAAAGCCAAATCATGGTTAAAAAAAACCAAATTAGGATTCAGGTTGTATTTTATCTTCTAATTTAAAAAAATGAGTGTTTGCTTGTATGCCTGTGCATGTTGATGTGTGTTTTTTATATTTCTCAGCTCTGTCCTCCAGAAATACCTAGAAGCATTAACTAATCCCATAATAATGTACTGTTATGTACTCCTAGAGTTCAGATGGTTGTCCCATTGTCATTTTTTCCACTAAAATGCAAATGATCTCCTAGAGGAAATGTTTGATTACAGATTTCAGACCAGGATAAAAATCATTATTTGGAATCATGTGTTAACAATCCACTGATGCCAATTTTATGGAACACATTGTCAGTTATTTGTATTATTATGTTAATTATGAAAAAATAGCTAAGATATTTGGGTAGCCTCTAATATTTATGTTGAGCTGTCAATTCAAATGCCATCAGGAATAATCATTCACATCTTATGAATAGAGTCAGTGGCTTTTAAAGTTGGAGGGTCCCTAGGGAATATTATTTAAACATGAAGAAAGAGCAAGCTTAAGGAGTTTGTTCAATATCACAAAAATAATTAAGCTCATCTGCTTCATAATTTATCAACTTCACGTAAATGTCTTAGCAATAAAAAAATTACTATGCAATGTGCTCACTACAAACATCAAACTGTCTTAATCAAATTTGTGTAAGTGTGTGTGTTACACACTTTTTTACCTAGGTAACTCAATGAGTTGGAGTCTCTACATGGGAAGTTTGGAACTTTAGTTTTTTCTTTCTTTATTTTTTATTTTAAAGATGTGGGGCACAATTCAGGGTTAGGTATACTAGTGTTCATCATGGAAGTGCCCTTGTTGATGAGATGTGTCCCTCCCTCCCCTGGCAATTTCTCTCAACTGCCAATCCCACCTCCCCCTCACCTGGCAGTTTCCCACTACTGCCAATCCCTAAGAAGCTGAAGGTCTCCCATTAAAATTTACCGTGATACTACAAGGAACTTTAGTTTTAATGGGAGATCTTCAGCTTCTTGTCTAGACATCCATGTACACTTAGAGTGCCATGTAGGAGAACTTTCCAAGACACATGATCTTGTGATAATGAAAGACTAAATCAGCATGATCTTAAAATTAAAGGACAGCACAATAGTATGCTATATTTGATTACAATATAATGAAAACTTCCTGTCCATTTCATCAAAAATTTATTGAATGCCTCCAATAGACGTGGTATTAAGCTAGTTGCTGCAGAGACAGAGCTGAACAATGCATAGCGATTGCCCTCAAGGCACTTGGTAGCAATTTGACCAGGGAAGCTAGGAAGTGCCATCACTAAATGAGCCCATAATAGGAACATAGGCAGACAAAGAATGTACTTATGAAAAAACAGGTGCTTTAGTTGTTTGTATACATATGTGTGTGTTTCTTCTGGAATCATCAGATTGCCCTCCAGAGATTAGGCTAGAACTGTAGATTGAAATTGTACAGAGGAGGAGTCAGGGGCTCTGAACAGGAAGAAAATGACATTCTCAATTCAATGTATTCATCAAATAGCAGTGTTTAACTAAAGTGAGGCTATAAAAGGCCAGGTTTTAGCTTTGACTATTTGCCTGCCAAAATAATAAGTGATGGGTTTCATTAGCATGAAAGTAATAAATATTTTAAAAGTGAGATTGAAGGGGATAATTGAAGAGAAAGTCATTGGCAAGGGTTGGAGAGAAATCTTAGAGGGGAAGGAATCCTTGATGGTACCAGATAATGTGCTAAAGTGGACATGTAAAAGTGAAGAAGGGAAAGTGATTCAGAGAGATTTTCAAGTGAGATAGTCTTTATTTTTTTCCCCTTGATGTGAGAAATATGAGAAATATGATCATCTACTAAGGATGAGAAAATATGGGACTGGGTCTGGAAGCTTAAAAAAAGGCAAAACAATTTCTAACATTTACTAGGAGTATTTTAATGTAGTGTCATTAAGAGGTGAATGAAGATCCGTCTTTGACATCAGCATGAATTTGTGGCAGATGCAAATAATACCTAATTGCAATCAGATCCAATGATTGACATGTCATTAGCTAGAGTTAAGAATGACTGATTATGACCCAAAGATGGTGGAAACTTATCATTGTTCTTTGCTATTTACATGGCTGGCCTAAGGTTCTAGTTATCTTGATACTTAAAAAAAAAATCAGAATGAGGCAATAGCTTTCAATACTGTAGAGGAATTGAGGGAGAAGAGATGTCAGTAAGAATGAAAAGCACATGCAGAAAGAGAGAGGAACAGGACAACATAGACCATCAGAGTTGAGAGTGTGAGATTCGAATATCTTGGGGATAGAGTACCTCTTAATATTTGCATCAGCAATACTCAAAATCATGGTGATGGACATGATTGGAGGAATTTGAACCAGATCCTTAGCAAACATACCGTTCTTTGATGCTACGGAAATGGCACTTGGGGAAGCTGTATATTAAGTGAAAAGCTGATGCCTGGTACTCAAGAATTTGATGGCTATTCCTGTCATACGGAGAAGTGTGTCAGAAGAAATTATCTTAACTTCTATTAATTTTCCAGAAGTGAATTAGAGTAGCTGACTACTTAACAAGTCATATGGGCATGACTGGGGGATGGAACAATATAGTAAGATTTTCTGTAGGAAAATTACCCATGCTGTTTGTAACACCTTATATTTTGGATACCTCTTTTTGGCCTACAAAAACTTGCATGTCACAATATTAGCAGTATGGTAGAATATTTTGCTCTATTTTTATCAATTAAGAAACTGAAGTTCTGGACATTAAATGACTTTCCTAAGTCCACATATATCCAGGGTGGCTTCTGGAGATGCGTTGACCTTCTTCCACAGTTTTGCTGGACACCACTTTTCCTAGTGCAGGAAGGCATAGAGAAGTCAGACATAGATCAAGGCCTCTCCACCGTAATGCTATGAATATGTATGGCCAGATGATTTTTCTCTGTGAGAACATGCCTGCATACTGTAGGACATTCAGCAATATCCCTGACCAAATATCACCCCCAGTTGTGAAAAAAAAATGTCTCCAGACACTGCCAAGTATCCCCTGGAAGGTACAATCAAACCTGGTTGAGAACCACCGCTCTAGATTATTTAAAGTTACTGATGATTAGCAATGTATCATGTGTACTACGATATGTAACTCACATTTTTACATCAGTAAGCTAAGTTCTGGTGCAAGTTCCTGTTGAATAATTAGGTGATTATTTTGTTATACCTGAAAATTGTTTAGGCTTTTGGCCCTGTCACTTAGCTCAACCAGTCTTCTGACTGAAATTTATCAGAAATCTTGGGAAAGTGCAGGACGACTTGTGACTTTTGTGCTATTTAGGCCCTTATGACAACAACAAATGATAACTTAGTCAGGTCTTATGAAGGATGAATATACCAGGCACTGGAATTTTAAAAATCCCTATAGGAAGCAAGAGTAATGAGGGATCATCCTGATGTATTCTAGCTTCTCCCATCTGCTACCCAGCCTCTTCCTTTTGGTTTCTACTCTCTGTCTAGTGTCCTTTCACTGCCAATTATCCAATAATCTCCGGGTTCTCTAGTTAAAATTCTCAGGAAGTGGGTATGAAAACACGCACTCCTCATGGGTGATGTTCACATTCTTCATGGGTGTCATTCACGATCCTCATAGCTGATGCTCACACCCCTCATAGGTGATGCTCACACCCCTCATGGGTGATACCCAGTGATACCCACGCTCTCTCATGGGTGACGTTCACACACCCTCATGGGTGACACTCACTCCCCTCATGGGTGTTGTCACTGGCTAGCTGCCTCCCCTGTTTCCATCTGAGTCACTCAGGATAAAAAACAGTCCGTGGCACTCTGACCATGATCTTATGCCTCTAGATGACTCTGAAAGAAGCAGCTGTTGTAACTGCTGAGTCTGTCATGGATGTGTGGTAGCTCTGCTTCTTGTCACTACGTTGGGAGTTCACACTTAGCTGAGACTGAGATAGGCAACAGGGTTGTTTCTGTCTTCAAAGTTCAATTCTTACAGCCCATACCGATATGCCATTAAAATCAGACAATAATATCATGTAAATGTTTTTTTATATCAACATTTTTAATTTTAATATTGTGGGGTACAGTTTAGGGTTAGGTATACAAATATGCTTCGTTCAGGCACCCTTGTTGATAAGGGGTGTTCCCCGCCCCCAGACAGATATTGCTACCGTTAATCCCACCTCCCTTCCCCTCCCCGCCATAGTTTCCCACCACTGTCAGTCCCTTTCTTATAGTATAACGATGAATGTTCAAGGTCCACTATATGAGTGAGAACATGCGATATTCAGATCGTTGTTTCTGTGAGAGGTCACTCAGTATTATAGACTCTAGTTCCATCCAGGTTGCTGCGAAATTCATGATTTTGTTCTTTTTTATGGCTGTGTAGTATTCCATC
>CAUYQG010184570.1:0-10973 GCA_963574415.1 Tarsius wallacei
TCCAACTCAAAAATTAAAAAAAATAAAATACAAAATAAAGAGAATGTGTTTGGCTGGGTGCAGTGGCTCACACCTATAATCCCAGCACTTTGGGAGGCTGAGGTGAGAGGATTGCCTGATCCCGGGGTTTTAAGACCAACCTGGGCAACTTGGCGTGACCTCATCTCTACAATAAATCAAAAAATTAGCCAGGCTGGTGGCGTGTGCCTATAGTACCAGCTACTTGGAAGGCTGAGGCAGAAGGATCGCCTGAGCCCAGCAGGTTGAGGCTGCGGTGGCCAGTAGCATGCCACTGCCCTCTAGCCTGAGTGACAGAGTGAGATACCTACTCAAAAAAAAAAAAAAAGTTGAACTCATGGGGAGTTCTCTCTTAAAGAGAGTAGAAGGGTGGCTACTGAGGGTCAGAGGAGAGGAGAAATGGGGAGATGTTGGTTAAAGGATACATACTTTTAGAGATATGATAAATTAGTTCTTGATACCTAATGTACCACATGGTGACTATAGTTAATAATAACATATTGTATACTTGAAATTTGCTAAGAAAGTAGATCTGTACACAAACAGAAAAGGTAACTATGTGTGGTGATAGTTATATTAATTAGCTTGATTGTGGTAATAATTTCATAATATATGTAAGCATATCAAAAACATCATGTTGGCTGGGCTCGGTGGCTCAGCCTGAAATCCAAGCACTTTGGGAGGTCGAGGCGAGTGGATTGCCTGAGACCGCAGGTTCAAAACCAGCCCAGGTAACTTGGCGAGACCTTGTCTTTACAATAAATCAAAAATTAGCTGGGTATGGTAGCACACTCCTGTCATTTAGTCTACTTGGAAGGCTGAGGAGGACAGATCGCTGGAGCCCAGCAGGTCAATGCTGGTGTGGCCGTGAGTGTGTCACTGCACTCCAGCCTGGGAGAGAGAGTGAGACTCCAACTCAAAAAAAAAAAAAGAAGAACAAAAACAAATACATCATGTTATACACCTTAAATAGATACAATTTTTATTTGTAAATTACATGGGAGACCCTAAAAAACCCAGAATTATCTTTTGGAGGGCAGGCTCCTTGTAGTACAGACTTCCCCCACTAGGTAAGTGTTCTAGGAACCCATCAGCATTGGTGTACCAGCTAGTGTTGCTGTGAGAGGCTGCATTTAACGTCAGTGAATTCTTTTATTTATTCATTTATTTATTCATTTATTTATTTATTTTTGAGTTGGAGTCTCACTGTCGCCCATACTGGAGTGCAGTGGCCGCTCCGGCCACCGCAGCCTCGACCTGCTGGGCTCCAGCGATCCTTCCGCCTCAGCCTTCCAAGTAGCTGGAACTACAGGCGCGCGCTTCCACATCCAGCTAATTTTTGATTTATTGTAGAGGTGAGTTCTTGCCAAGTTGCCCAGGCGGGTCTCGAACCCATGGGCTCAGACAATCCACTCACCTCAGCCTCCCAAAGGCGTGGGATTACATGCTGAGCCATCGAGCCTGGCTTATTTTTTATTTTTGAGTAGGAGTCTCACTCTGTTGCCCAGGCTGGAGTGCAGTGGCACACTCACAGTGACTGCAGCCTCAACTTGCTGGGTTCAGGCGATCCTTTTGCCTCAGTCTTCCAAGTAGCTGGAACCACAGGTGTGCACTACCATGCTAACTTTTTGATTTATTGTGGAGACAAGGTCTCACCATGTTGCCCAAGCTGGTTTTGAACCCATGGGCTCAGGCAATCCTCTTGCCTCAGCCTCCCAAAGTGCTGGGATTACAGGTGTGAGTCACTACCTGGCTTCAGTGAATTATTTTTTGGAGATTCTTTCAAGCATTTGTCCATTTCATGATGGGTGATTTCTTTTGCCATGACAATGCACTTGCCCACACTATGCTGAATGTTCAGCAGTTTTTGACCAAAATGACATGACCCATATGCCCCACCCTTTCTATTCACCTGATCTCACCCTGAGCAACTTTTGTTTCCCTGAATGAAAAAAAGTCATAAAAGAAAAACGTTTTGCCAATGTGGAAGAGGTGAAACAAAAAACAGCATAAGCACTAAAAGGTATCAGAATTGACAAGTTCAAAAACTGTTTTGAACAGTGAAAAAGGTGTCTCTATAGATGTATTGCATCAAACAGAGAGTACTTTGAAGTTGACTGAAGGTTAAACATGTAAGAATAAATACACAATTATTTATAAATACATTCCATTTTAAAAATTTTCCCCTCATATATCTCAATGAAGCTGGAGAGGGGGGAAGAGTCTAAAAAAGAAAATAAAAAGAATGCCAAAGTATATCACTGAATGGAAAAGCACAGAAAAGTGTGAGTAGTATGCTACCATTTGTAGTGATAAATAGGCACAGTCTACTTCCTAAAGGTTGTACAAGAAATTTGTAGCAGTGGGTTTCATTGTGGAGGCAAGAACATCATTTTTGTTTTGTTTTGTTTTGAGTTGGAGTGCAGTGGCATACATGCTCACGGCCACCCCAGCATCGACCTTCTGGGCTCCAGCGATCTTTCCGCCTCAGCCTTCCACATAGCTGGAACTACAGATGTGCACTATCATGCCCAGCTATTTTTTATTTTATTGTAGAGGTCTTCCCAGGTTGCCCAGGCTGGTCTTGAATTCGCAGGCTCAGGCAATCCACTCGCCTCAGCCTCCCAAAGTGCTGGGATTACAGGCTGAGCCACCAAGCCCGGCCAAGAACATCATTTTAATTTGCACAATGTTCAAGCCTTGCTCATTCAAAATAAAGAAAATCAAAAACAAAAAGAATAAATTACAAACATAAAGACTTTATATACAGCGCTAGCCTTAACTGAATTTTTCTAAAAAGCCCTACATGTCTGTAATAGAGTGCCACAGAAACAGAATATATATATACATATATATTATATATATATATTTTCTCTCTCCCTTGCTCATATCTGGATCTCATACCTATGAGAGAGATTGATTTAATAAAAGGCATTGGCTCACGTGATTATGGATGCTGACAAGTCCTAAGATCTGCAGGTGGAATCAGCAAGCTGGAGACCCAGGAGAGCTTGTGGTGTAGTCCCAATCTGAAAGCTGGCAGGCTCAAAACCCAGAAAGAGCTAATGTTTTAGTTCAAGCCAGAAGGCAGAAAAATGCCAGTGTCCCAGTTCAAAGGCAGTCATGCAAGAGGAATTACTTCTTATACAACATGGGGTCAGCCTTTTTTGTTTTGTATTCAGGCCTTCAACTGATTGGATAAGGCCCTCCCACACTAGATAGGGCAATCTGCTTTGCTCAGTTTATTTATTTAAATGTTAATCTCACCCAGAAACACCTAGAATAATGTTTGACCAAATATCTGGGCACCCTGTAGCCTAGTCAAGTTGAAACATTAAAATTAACCATCACAATGCCCTATAATAAAGTAAGAGGATATAATGCAGCTATTAAAATGTTAATTTTGAAGGCTAAGGAAAATGAGTACGGTAAGGAGCTAAGTGGAAAAATAAAATATGTAATATCAGATTATACCTACAGTTGCTCCTGTGAAATATGTGTATACATGGATAAAGAATAGACAGCGTGGCTGGGCTTGGTGGCTCAGCCTGTAATCCCAGTGCTTTGGGAAGTCTAGGTGAGTGGATTGCCTGAGTCTGTGGGTTCAAGACCAACCCGGGCAACTTGGTGAGATCTTGTCTCTACAATAAATCAAAAATTAACTGGACGTGGTGGTGCACGCCTATAGTTCCGGCTACTTGGAAGGCAAGGTGGAAGGATTGCCTGAGCCCAGCAGGTCGATGCTGGGGTGGCTGTGAGTGTGCCACTGCACTCCAGCCTGGGCGACAGAGTGAGACTGCAACTCAAAAAAAAAAAGAATAGACAGCAATAGGAGCTAAACTGGTGAGATTACAGAAAAGAGATTCCTTACTTCTTCCTTTAATTTTTTTTTTTTTTGAGTCAGAGTCTCATTCTGACAGAGTGAGATGCCCAGCTAATTTTTTTTTTTTTTTTTTGAGTTGGAGTCTCACTGTCACCCAGACTGGAGTGCAGTGGCCGCTCCCGGCCACCGCAGCCTCGACCTGCTGGGTTCCGGCGATCCTTCCGCCTCAGTCTTCCGAGTAGCCGGAATTACAGGCGCGCGCTACCACACCCGGCTGATTTTTTTTTTTAATTTATTGTAGAGATGAGGTCTCACCAAGTTGCCCAGGCGCGTCTCGAACCCGCGGTCTCAGGCAATCCACTCACCTCAGCCTCCCAAAGGCGCGGGATTACAGACTGAGCCACCGAGCCCAGCCAGCTAATTTTTTTAAAAAATTATTGTAGAGACGAGGTCTCACCAAGTTGCCTGGGCTGGTCTTGAACCCTCAGGCTCAGTCAATCCACTCGCCTCGGCCTCCCAAAGTGCTGGGATTACAGGCTAAGCCACCAAGCCCAGCCCAGGATACTTCTTTTATGTTCAGTTGCTGCTTTCCAATAGTGTTTTCTTGTATGTAATTTCCTACTTAAATCCATTAGAGAGATCTCCATTCAGATAGTTTAAACCAGCCCTTTAATTCTCTTTTCTTCAAACGAAATAAGCATAGTTCCTTAATTACATTTTCCAATTGGTCAAAAATAATCTTTTTTTTTTTTTTATTGGAGTCTCACTCTGTCGCCCAGGTTGGAGGGCAGTGATATGCTCACGGCCACCGCACCCTCGACCTGCTGGACTCACACGATCCTTCCACCTCAGCCTTCCAAGTAGCTGAACTACAGGCGCACACTACCACGCCCAGCTAATTTTTGATTTATTGTAGAGGCAAGGTCTTGCCAAATCGCCCGGACTGGTCTCGAATCCTCAGGCTCAGGCAATCCACTCGCCTCAGCTTCCCAAAGTGCTGGGATTACAGGCAGAGCCACCGAGCCCGGCCTAATTTTTTAGTTAAAAATTCAAGAAACTGGGGATCCTAGATGTAGGAGTGTACAGGAGGATGGAACAGTAATTATAAGCAGTGTCTGACACATTGTCTGCACTCAAGAGCTGTTGAATAGATGAATCATTACTATTGCCTTAAATTGTGTTCTCCCAGAAGCAGATTGTGATATGAGGATTTGAGTGCAAGCAGTTTATTTAGGAGGTGACCACTGGTAGGGGAGTGGAAAAGTGAGGCTGGGAAGGGAAAGAAGCCAGAACGGGATATTTAATGAGAAGGTAACCACTGGAGGCAACTCCATTGGAGACATCTGGGAGAATGTGGAGACTAGGCTTCAGGTTTGTGTCTCTCAGACAACAAGAAAGGAGTTTTAATCCACTGATTCCCATTTATATTTGGTTGAAAGGGCTTCTCCTAGGACATTACCTCCTTGGCATTTCCAGCCTGCGCCAAGCAAGGATCCATGACACTTCTGTGGCTAGAGAAAGCCCTCAGGCAGAGAGTCACAGGTGCTTACTGTGAGAAGCTGTTGGTTGTATGGGTACAATGAGTGCTGAGGGAGTGGCGTGGGGCCTTGAAGACATCTGCAAAGTTACCATTCCTGAATACCTGCAGTGATTCAGGCCCTTAGAGGCAAGGTATAAAATCAAGGACATTACTTGAGCTACAAACCTAAGATGCTTTTCCCTTCCTCTTGCCACCTCCCAGGAAACACAGCACTGGACATTTTCTAGATAAACTCACCAAAAAAGTAAAATGGGGCAAGGTGCGATGGTTCATGCCTATAATCCCAGCACTTTGGGAGGCCAAGGTGAGAAGACTGCTTGAGCCCATGGGTTTGAGACTCCCCCTGGGCAACTTCGCGAGACCTCCTTTCTGCAATAAATAAAAAAATTAGCCATGCATAGTGGTGCATGATTGTACTTCCAGCTACTTGGAAGACTGAGGCAGAAGGATCACCTGAGCTCAGCAGGTCAAGGCTGTGGTGGCCATGAGCATGCCACTGCACTCCAGCCTGGGCGGCAGAGTGAGACTCCAACTCAAAAAAAAAAAAAAAAAGTAGAATGGTGACATCTGAAAGATAACAACAATTCAATAATATCAGCTTCAAAACAGTATAATTATCCATGTTCAGTCATGTAATCAATAAGTAGCAACCTATAAAAGAAAGAGAAGATCAGCACGGGGAAGAAAAGAGTATCTACCAAGGCAGAAACACTAATACCAGCTGAGACTCAGGCCAGGGTCAGTAAGCCCACACTTACCACTTTCTAGGAGATTAAAGAAATTATGATCATGGAAGGAAATATGTAGGTGCTATTAAAAAAGTGAATCTGGCCAGGCTCGGTGGCTCAGCCTGTAATCCCAGCATTTTGGGCGGCTGATGCGAGTAGATTGTCTAAGCCCGTGGATTTGCGACCCTCCCGGGCAACTTGGTGAGACCTCGTCTCTACAATAAGTCAAAAATTAGCCAGGCATGGTAGTGCGCACCTGTAGTTCCAGCTACTTGGAAGGCTGAGGAGGAAGGATCGTGTGAGCCCAGCAGGTCGAGGCTGCGGTGACCGGGAGTGTGCCACTGTATTCCAGTCTGGGCAACAGAGTGAGACTCCAACTCAAAAAAAAAAAAAAAAGATGAATCTATCTTTATCACTCCCTCCCTCATAATCCTTCAATGACTCCCAGTTGCCTTCAGCATAATTCCCTTTGTAGAGCATACAAATGCTTTAAGATTTGGCCCCTGTTGCCTTTCCATACTTGTCTTCTACCACTCACTCACAGATGTATAAAATTACTTGCAGTCATTAAACTAGCCCATCTAGGTCATACCCCTGAGCCTTTGTAAGAGCTGTTCTTACTACCTGGAATTCTTTCTCTCTCTTTCATCTGGCTAATTTCTACTCATTTATTCAAGGTATAACTTAGCTATTACCTGTCATGGTGAAGTTTCTCAATCTTCTAAAAACTTTGCTCCTAAATAATACATACAAATATCTCATGCCAACCTTCCTCTTAGACTGATTATTCTCCTTTGAGAATTGCTGATATACAAAATATATAATCTATCTTCTGAACATCTTCACTGCCACTATCTGGGATGACTTGGTACTTACTTTTTGTAAATTATTAATTATAAATTATGAAAACAACAGGTTTTTTCTTTTCACTTTTTCAGATTTAAAATGGTCTCATAATATTGAATTTTTTTTCAGCCTCTCTCATTCTATTTAAAAATTGCCAGCAGGGCACAGTGGTCATGCCTATAATCACAGCACTTTGGGAGGCTGAGGCCAGAGGATCACTTGAGCCCAGGAGTTCAAGGCCAGCCTTGCCAATATAGTGAGACCTCATTTCTACAAAAAATAAAAAAAATTAGCCAGACATGGTGGCGCATACCTGTAGTCACAGCTACTCAGGAGGCTGAGGCAGAGAAATGCCTGAACCCAAAAAGTCAAAGTTGCAGTAAGCCATGAGTGTGCCATTGCAGTCCAGCCTGGGCAACAGAGTGAGACCCTGACCACCCCCTCCAAAAAAAAAAAAAAAAGATTCCTGACAGCAGCTTCCAACATGAGATTTAATATTGAAACTTCCAAGATGCCAGGCTAAGCCAGATGCCACCTCTGTGTTCAAGGCATCTTTTTTTTTTTTTTTTTTTTTAAGAGTCACAAACACACTACGTTGCCCAAGCTGGAGTGGCGTGGCATGACACAGCTTACCACAGCCTCAACTTCCCGGGCTTCAGCGATCTTCCTAACTAGCCTCACCACCACATTTGGCTTTTCTTTCTTTCTTTTTTTGTAGAGATGAGGTCTCACTAGGTTGTCCAGGCTGGTCTTGAACTCCTTGACTCAAGTATTCTTCCCACCTCTACCTCCCAAAGTGCCAGGATTATTGGCGTGAGTCACCATGCCCAGCAACACACAGCATCTTATATATACACCTTTATATTAACCCTTTCACACTATTTTCAAAATGCTGATTTGTTAACTTTCCATTTAATTTTATATTTAAATGGAACCAACATGTTTCCTAATATCTTCCAGGCACTGTACTAATTATGTGAAGTATTACCATTCTTAGAAGAAAAAAGAAGACAGGAGATATGAAGTAAGGTTCCAACTAGTAAATGATGAAGCTGAATTTCAGGTCCCATTTGCCTGACCTCAGAGTCCATGCTCCTTCACTAATGGCATTTCTTACCTGAGGTAGAGCCTATGTGTGAACCTACAAGCTCATGTGTGAATCCACAGGCTCAGCACAGAAACATAGTAGACCTATAATATTTTGGAGGTGAATATATGAGCCAAAGACATCAGGAAAAACAATAAATATCTGAATGGGTATCTCTGAGCAAATAAGTGATTAAGAAGAAACACCAAGGCAGAAATGTAAATCTCAGGGCATTTGCACAAAAAGACTCAAAGCAAAACAAGTCACAAAATAATGCAGGAAAAACTAAAAGACCTAGAACATTGATGAGAAAGATTCAAGTGAAAACAATAGGGGAATTATAGGAAACAGGGAAGGTTGACAATGTGGAAATTAGGAGAGGAAATGTAGCTAAATAGAAAGAAATAACAGCATTCTTTGTGTGGTCATTTGTTTACTCTCTCTTAAGACAATCAGCTTCACTAGGGTAGAAATCATATCTTTCTTTTCATTGTGTCTTCAGTGTTTAACACAGCATCCTACATAGGTAGGGACTCAATCAACATTTTGTTGAATGAGTAAAAGAAAGTTGAGCTGGGGCACGGTGGCCCATGCCTGTAGTCCCAGCACTTTGGGAGGTGGAGGCAAGAGGACTGCCTAAACCCAGGGGTTTGAGACCAGCCTGGGCAACTTGGTGAGACCTTGTCTCTACAGTAAATCAAAAAATTAGCCAGATGTGGTGGCACATGCCTCTAGCTTTGCTATTTGGAAGTCTGAGGTGGAAGGATCACCTGAGCCCAGCAGGTCAAGGCTGCAGTGGTTGTGGGCATGCCACCGTACTCCTGTCTGGGTGACACTGAGACTCTGACTCAAAAAAAAAAAAAAACCTGCGCACAGAGAATGAGAAGACTGTAAAACCCCATTAATAATCATCAAAGAAAGATACCTGTGGTGGTTTTGAAGCATTGCCCCAAGCGGTGGAGTCTAAGCTCTTGAATCCGGGGAGGGCTTATGAGTTCTTCAGTCGCAGAATCTGACAGAAGTCATGTTATAACCTCTAAGGCTAGATCAGAAATGTGATGAATCTTTAAGTGCTCACTCTCAGATACTCCCTCTAGGGGCCCAGTCATCACAAGACATATGGAGAGGCTCCTTGGAAGCACTCTAGCTACAGACAGCCTCATGCCACCCCAGCCAGGCACCAGTCAGAGTGTCGCCCCCCGATGACCCATCTTCCAGCCATGTGAATCTCCTCTCGCTGAGGCCCCAGACATTGTGGAGCAGAGACAAATCAACCCCACTGTGCCCTCGAAGAATTACCAACCCACAGAATCCATAAACATAACAAAATAATGGAGTGGCTTGTTATATAGCAATAGAATAATCAGAACAATATCCACCCTTTCTAAATATATCTCTTTGTTGGGAGTTTGCATTTAAAAAAAAAAAGTCAGGAGTTTGTGTGTTATAAATAGAAAAGGGGAAATAATTTTTAGAGATCCAATGATAAGAATGACATTTAGGCTGGGCTTGGTGGCTCAGCCTGTAATCCCAGCACTTTGGGAGGCTGAGGCGATTGGATTGCCTGAGCCCAGCAGGTTCAAGACAAGCCCAGGCAACTTGGTGAGACCTCGTCTCTACAATAAATAAAAAATTAGCTGAGTGTGGTAGTGCATGCCTGTAGTTCCAGCTGCTTGGAAGGCTGAGGCAGAAGGATTGCCGGAGCCCAGCAAGTCGAAGCTGGGGTGGCCGTGAGTGTTCCACTGTACTCCAGCCTGGTTAACAGTGTGAAACTCCAACTCAAAAAAAAAAAAAAAAGAAAAAAAGAATGACCTCTAGTACTGCTCCTGAGGTGTTGGAAAAGAGGAAGACTTACGAGGAAATCTAAGAAAACTGAGCTATTGCCTAGTCAGGTTGACTTTTCTCCTGGACGGCAGAAGGAGGCCATGTCATGACCTACAAAATCACACACGCTCATAGTTTCCATAATTCTCCTGAACCGTACAGATCTCTATAAGGAGCAGTGAAAGTCAAAGAGCATGAACATGGAGAATAAAAGTAAAGATACAGAGACTCAAGAGAATTAAGTGAATTTAAACATTAACAAAGGGTGGGATGGGGGGTTAATGTTGTAAATATAACCCAGCCTGGGGCAGTGTTTTTCAATTTGCAGGTCACAATCCATTAGTGGGTCATGAAATCAAGTTAGTGGCTCTCAACCCGCTTTTTTAAAAACACGAAATAGATTATACTAGAATATAATGGAATAGAAAACACCAGAGTTCATTGTAAAGATGCTAAGCAAAAACCACATATTGTATCTATCCTCTGCCCAATTGCAGTGAGTGCAGGTAGAGGAAGGGATGTGATAAATACATGGTCTGGTTAGAATTTGGTCTTTTTTTCTGGTATATGATGGTCAATTTGTCTATCATTGTAATAGGAGGATTAATATTGCAAAGTTTCAGGTAAAGTTAGAGCAAAGCTTAGTATAATTTTATCTTCTGTTGGCAAAACTGGAGAGACTTTCTAATAGACTCAGATAAGACATCTCAGTGTTTTCCAGAAAAGGCATTATTATCAATGCACCATATTTTGATTTTGTGACAATTACAACATTTTGTTGTATAAGATGTTTTAAAATTGATCATTTGATATAAAAAAAGATGAAGTGAAAAATGCAAAGGCAGGTTCAAATTTAATTGAAGGATCTGAAAGTAAAAATTAAGACAAAATTAAGGAAAATACTTATTCTTTTCTTTTTTTTTTTTTTTTAAGTTGGAGTCTCACTCTGTCACCCAGACTGGAGTGCAGTGGCCACTCCTGGCCACTGCAGCCTCGACCTGCTGGGCTCCGGCGATCCTTCCGCCTCAGCCTTCCAATTAGCTGGAACTACAGGCGCACACTACCACGCCAGGCTAATTTTTGATTTATTGTAGAGATGAGGTCTCG
>CAUYQG010184572.1:0-21707 GCA_963574415.1 Tarsius wallacei
CACGCCCGGCTAATTTTTTTGATTTATTGTAGAGATGAGGTCTCACCAAGTTGCCCAGACGGGTCTTGAACCCGCGGGCTCAGGCAATCCACTCACCTCAGCCTCCCAAAGAGCAGGATTACAGGCTGAGCCACTGAGCCCGGCTTCTTTAAAGATTTGACGGATCCATAGCACAACATGTAATTGAGCTTCCACTGTACCCCATGTATTTACAGAGAGGTGTGGCAACTTGCATGGTGGAGTGCTTAGAACTCACCAGCCCTCCACGCTGTTGCGGCCACTTTCTGTGCAAGAAAAGTGTCAAGACTGTCACTGCCCTTGTCGACTCAGGCAGCCCATCTGTGCAGCCAGCTAGGTGTGACCCTAGGAGGCGGGTTGAGTATTGCATACATACTCCCAGTTAAAGAGCTCAGTATTGAGACGTCTTGGTAAAGTAAATTTCTAAGTAGACTGTAGTAATATATATCCATCAATGCTGAAATTCATCGTCAAGGTTAGCACTGAACGTGAACAATAAATAGTGCAGTCTTCGAGTCATGGTTCACTGTGTTGCTGTTATTTTGAAAATATAAGTTGATTGAACTAATCGATAGAAAAGTAAAAATGACTTTCAGAAGGGTTCCTTCTAAGTTAAATTTGGTAATAGTATAAACCTCTGTCTCTAGGAACAGTTTTAGTACTATAGTTGACCTCTTTTTTGATAATAATTAAAAGAGATCAACAATAGTACTAAAACTGATAATTTTTAGGGCTGTGAAAAACACAAGTCATTCATGAAAATGCTGTAAAATTGATTTCGCTGATCCTTATAGAGGTGCTTTACAGTTTCATTGACTTTCTAACCCAGGACATGGAGACTTGTTTTGTGTTTACCCGTGTAAGGGTTAAAAGCTGAAGGTCTTCAATACAAAGCCGTTAGAGCTCAGGACTTCAGACTGAGTCGACTTAATATACTTGGACTTGTGCCTTATTACATTTTCTCTCTCCTTTATTTTCTTTCACGTTTTTTTGGTTGAGCATGACTGATGTGTTAGTTGCATGTCACATGTGAGTTATGTGTGTGCTTTATTGACATTTTACTTATACATTAATATCAGATGATTTTTGTGGAAGGTAGGTATACATTTTATAAATTGCCAAATTCATGCAAGGGTGTTGGGTAAGATTATCTGTGGAATGCATGTCATGTGGCTGTTACTAACGTAGAACACCAAGTGTGCATATTTAATGTTTTGTTTTCCGAGTGTTCTGAATTTTAATTTCTAACTCCTTTTTGTGTTTGTGTCTTTGGTATTATATCTTGGCCTTGCTCGTGAATTGGACATTCTGTTATAGTTAATTCAATTCAGTAAGCAAATTTTAAGAACATTGTTGTGGAATTATGTTTTAATGGGTCTCATAGTTCAAAGAGGCTGTACCAATCAAGCTGCTAACAAAATTTTATAGTTTCTCAAGTATTGCCTGAATTACCCTAAATCACACAATGTGGAAACTGAAAATATCCTGAATTAGGACCTTGACATCCTCCCAAAGTTGGAAAATGTGCGCTTGCTTAAATTTCTGTGGTAGTAATTTTAGAATGCCATATTGTTACATGACAGGTAATTTCTTAGTAGAAGGTAAAGGCATCTTGGGGCAAACCCCTTGGTTCCCCTCCCTCTCTGGGAGCTTTTCTGTCCTCTCAATAAATCCTTTCTTTAAAAAAAAAAAAGGAAGAAGAAGAAGTAAAAGCATCTTTCTAATATATAAGCTTCTGAAATAAGGGTATCCTTCCTTGTTTAAAAAATAATGATATATAAAAGCTCCCAGGGCTTGGGTTGTATCCCCTCACTTTTTCCAAAGTTACTCTTTTAAAAATCTAGAAGTTGAATGTCAGTTTATGCAAGATAGAGTTTTATTTCTCTGTGTGGACAAATACATACCTGTAGATAGTGTTATTTTTTCATTTCGTTCCTACTGATCGTATACATACCACAAATACTGTGAAACACAGAATGTGCTTAGAAAGAAGATGTCAATTTCTAGGCCAGTGATTCCAAGCAGCAAAACTACCCTTCCCTTCCTACAGTAGCTCCTTAGTCTCCTGGTTTGCCTGACATGCGAATGGGGAGCTAACCTGGAAGGGACACCCCTGCCTTCCCAGCAGGCCCACTTGCTCCCTTTGGTTGTCCCTGAGGCATTTCGCCAGACCCCAGAGCCCTAGGACCTCACCGCATTGCATGACAAGCAGTGACGTGAGCACAACACTGGAGCATTGTGAACAGGCTCCTGCCTGGGCAAGGTGTAGCGCTATCTCTAGACCTGGAACCTCAGCCCCATCAAGATGGAATGGCACCCTAGTCAGACGTCTGTGTGTGCTTGGAGGGAAGCCGTGGAATTCTCCTCACTGCCTTGGCTTCAGGAAGCGTGGCTGGCTGAAGTTCTGCTTGGGCCCATGCCCATCTTGACACCCTGTAGCCCCACGCTCCTGGGATGTTAGCACAGACCCTCTTACAGGTTGGGCATCCCTCACCCGAAATCCAAAACCCAAAATGCTCCCAAATCTTAAATGAGCACCCACATGATGCTCAAAAGAAATGCTTACTGGAGCATTTCGGGTTTCAGATTTTGAATTTGGGATGCTCAGCTGGCAAGTATAATGCAAATATTCCAAAGTTTCAGAAGTTAGAAATCGGAAACACTTCTAATCCCAAGCATTCGAGTAGGAGACAGTCAGTCTGCATTGGGCTTACTTACCCATTTTTACCCTTAAATAAGATCCTTCTATGAACTTTATTTGTTTTTTTCTTTGGTGATTTCATTTTTAGACAACTAAGCACTAAGCATTGTTTTTCATGTTGACTCCATTTGCAGAATATTATAAGATACTCTTAAAAACACATTTGAATACATTTTGTGTATTTATTTAAAATAAGCACTTTCCAGAGAGAATTATTTCTCTTGTAGGTTATTATAAATATGGTTATGTGTAGAGTCTCTGTCGTTACTATTTAGACATCGTTTTAACCCAGTTATGCTAAATTTTCACATGTACTTAAAACTCTTGACAACTTTCTAGTACTCTCTTATCTGTGAGTATAGAAAGCTGTGACAGTACAATTATATGTATTTATAACGATATGCTGTATGATTTACAGGAAGACCATGTACTCAACTGCAGCTTCTAAACCCAGAGCGATTTGCACGTCTTATCAAAGAAGTAATGAATGCATTCTGGCCTGGCAGAGAGTTGATTGTTCAGTGGTATCCACTTGATGAAAACAGAAATCACCCACCTGTTGCATGGCTTAAGATGGTTTGGAAGAATCTTTATATACATTTTTCAGAGGATTTGACTTTATTTGATGAAATGCCGCTTATCCCCAGAACTGCGCTGGAGGAAGGGCAGGCATGTGTGGACCTCATTCGACTCAGGATTCCATCACTGGTCATCTTAGATGACGAATCTGAAGCACAGCTTCCAGAATTCTTAGCAGACATTGTACAGAAACTTGGAGGGATCGTCCTCAAAAAGTTAGATCCTGCTATACAGCATCCGCTTATTAAAAAATATATTCATTCGCCATTACCAAGTGCTGTTTTGCAGATAATGGAGAAGATGCCACTGCAGAAACTATGTAATCAAGTAGTGTCGCTACTTCCAGTGCACAAAGACGCGCTGAGGAAGTTCTTGGCTAGTTTAACTGATAGCAGTGAAAAGGAGAAGAGAATAATTCAAGAACTGGCAATATTCAAGCGAATTAACCATTCATCTGACCAGGAGATTTCCTCTTACACAAAGTTGAAAGGTTGTAAAGTCTTACACCACACTGCCAGGCTTCCCCCAGACCTGCGACTTTCTGTTTCCGTCATAGACAGCAGCGATGAAGCTACTATCCGCTTGGCAAACATGCTGAAGATAGACCCGTTGAAGACCACGAGCTGCTTGAGGCTTATTTTAAAAGACATTGAAAATGCGTTTTATTCGCAGGCAGAGGTCACATGCCTTATGCTGTGGATCCTTGAGAATCTGTCCTCTCTTAAAAGCGAGAATCCAGATGTGCTTGAGTGGCTGATGCCGTTAAAATTCCTTCCACATTCACAGGAGCAGATGGTATCGGCCAGCGAGCTCTTTGACCCTGACGTAGAAGTACTGAAGAACCTCTTTTATAGTGAGGAAGAAACCTGTTTCCCATCCTCAGTTTTTACCTCGCCGGATACTCTTCACTCTCTGAGACAGATTGGTTTAAAAAATGAAGCCAGCCTCAGAGAGAAAGATGTTGTGCAGGTGGCAAAAAAAATTGAAGCCTTGCAGATCAGCCCTAGTCCAGATCAGGACGTCCTTCTGAAGAAAGCCAAGACCCTCTTACTGGTTTTAAATAGGAATCATGCATTGCTGCAGTCATCTGAAGGAAAGATGACCTTGAAGAAAATAAAGTGGGTTCCAGCCTGCAAGGAAAGGCCTCCAAATTACCCAGGCTCTCTGGTCTGGAAGGGCGATCTCTGCAGTCTGTGTGCCCCTCCAGAAATGTGTGATGTGGCCCACGCAATTCTAGTCGGCTCCTCACTCCCTCTGGTAGAAAGTGTCCATGTAAACCTGGAAAAAGCATTAGGTATCTTCACAAAGCCTAGCATCAGTGCTGTCTTAAAACACTTCAAAATTGTTGTTGATTGGTATACCTCAAAAACCTTTAGTGATGAAGACTACTATCAATTCCAGCATATTTTGCTTGAGATTTATGGGTTCATGCATGATCATTTAAATGAAGGGAAAGATTCTTTTAGAGCCTTAAAGTTTCCATGGGTTTGGACTGGCAAAAAATTCTGTCCCCTTGCCCAAGCTGTGATCAAACCAATCCATGATCTTGACCTTCAGCCTTATTTACATAATGTGCCTAAAACCATGGCAAAATTCCACCAGCTGTTTAAAGTCTGTGGTTCAATAGAGGAGCTGACATCAGATCATATTTCCATGGTTATTGAGAAGATATATCTTAAGAGTGACCAAGACCTCAGTGAGCAAGAAAGCAAACAAAATCTTCATCTTATGTTGAATATCATCAGATGGCTCTACAGCAATCAGATTCCAGTGAGCCCCAACACACCAGTCCCTATACATTGTAGTAAAAGTCCTTCTAAGCTTATCATGAAGCCGATCCATGAATGCTGCTATTGTGACATTAAGGTCGATGACCTTAATGACTTACTTGAAGATTCCGTGGAGCCGATCATTTTGGTACACGAGGACATACCCATGAAAACTGCAGAGTGGCTGAAAGTTCCCTGCCTTAGTACTAGACTGATCAACCCTGAGAACATGGGGTTTGAGCAGTCGGGACAAAGAGAACCACTCACTGTAAGGATTAAAAATATTCTGGAAGAATACCCTTCAGTGTCTGATATCTTTAAGGAACTGCTTCAAAATGCTGATGATGCCAACGCCACAGAATGCAGCTTCATGATCGATATGAGGAGAAATATGGACATAAGAGAGAATCTCCTGGATCCGGGGATGGCAGCTTGCCACGGGCCCGCCTTGTGGTCATTCAACAATTCTGAATTCTCAGATTCAGACTTCTTGAACATAACTCGGTTAGGAGAGTCTTTAAAAAGACTAGAAGTTGACAAAGTTGGAAAATTTGGTCTTGGATTTAATTCTGTGTACCATATCACTGACATTCCCATCATTATGAGTCGAGAGTTCATGATCATGTTTGATCCAAACATCAACCATATCAGCAAACACATCAAAGACAAGTCCAACCCTGGGATCAAAATTAACTGGAGTAAGCAACAGAAGAGACTTAGGAAGTTTCCCAATCAGTTCAAGCCATTTATCGATGTGTTTGGCTGCCAGCTGCCTTTGACGGTAGAAGCTCCATACAGCTATGGAGGGACTCTCTTCCGACTATCCTTTAGAACTCAGCAGGAAGCAAAAGTGAGTGAGGTCAGCAGTACCTGCTACAACACCGCAGACATTTACTCCCTTGTGGATGAGTTTAGTCTCTGTGGACACAGGCTTATCATTTTCACCCAGAGCGTAAACTCAATGTATTTGAAATACTTGAAAATTGAGGAAGCCAATCCCAGCTTAGCACAAGACACAGTAATCATTAAGAAGAAATCCTGCCCTTCCAAAGCACTGAGCATGCCTGTTGTGAGTGTTTTAAAGGAAGCTGCTAAACTCATGAAGACTTGCAGCGGCAGCAGTAAAAAGCTCCCCACGGATGAGCCGAGGTCGTCCTGCATTCTTCAGATCACAGTTGAGGAGTTTCACCACGTGTTCAGAAGGATCGCTGACTTGCAGTCGCCCCTGTTCAGAGGCCCCGATGACGACCCAGCTGCTCTTTTTGAAATGGCCAAGTCTGGCCAATCCAAAAAGCCACCTGATGAGTTGTCACAGAAAACGGTGGACTGTACCACGTGGCTGCTGTGTACCTGCATGGATGCAGGCGAGGCTCTGAAGTTTTCCTTGAGTGAGAGCGGGAGGAGACTGGGGCTGGTTCCGTGCGGGGCAGTGGGAGTTCTGCTGTCAGAAGTCCAGGACCAGAAGTGGACCGTGAAACCACATGCTGGAGAGGTGTTTTGCTATTTACCTTTACGAATAAAGACTGGCTTGCCCATTCACATCAACGGGTGCTTTGCAGTTACTTCAAACAGAAAGGAAATCTGGAAGACAGACACCAAAGGACGCTGGAACACCACGTTCATGCGACATGTCATCGTGAAAGCCTACCTTCAGGCACTCAGTGTCCTGCGGGACCTGGCCTCCAGCGGGGAGCTGATGGACTATACTTACTATGCGGTGTGGCCTGACCCTGATTTAGTTCATGATGACTTCTCTGTGATTTGCCAAGGATTCTATGAAGACATAGCTCACGGAAAGGGGAAGGAATTGACCAGAGTCTTCTCCGATGGATCCACTTGGGTTTCCATGAAGAACGTGAGATTTCTAGATGACTCCATACTTAAAAGAAGAGATGTTGGTCCCGCAGCCTTCAAGATATTTTTGAAATACCTCAAGAAGACTGGATCCAAAAGCCTTTGTGCTGTTGAACTTCCTTCTTCAGTTAAACTAGGATTTGAAGAAGCTGGCTGTAAGCAGATACTGCTTGAAAACACATTTTCAGAGAAACAGTTTTTTTCAGAAGTATTTTTTCCTAATATTCAAGAAATTGAAGCAGAACTTAGAGATCCTCTCATGAATTTTGTTCTGAATGAGAAGGTGGATGAGTTCTCAGGGATTCTCCGTGTGACTCCATGTATCCCTTGCTCCTTGGAAGGGCATCCTCTGGTTTTGCCATCAAGATTGATCCACCCAGAAGGGCGAGTCGCAAAGTTATTTGCTACTAAAGATGGGCGGTTCCCTTATGGCTCTACCCAGGATTATCTCAATCCGATTATTTTGATTAAGCTAGTTCAGTTAGGTATGGCAAAAGATGATATTTTATGGGATGACATGCTGGAACGTGCAGAGTCAGTAGCTGAAATTAATAAAAGTGACCACGCTGCTGCTTGTCTAAGAAGTAGTATCCTAATAAGTCTCATTGATGAGAAACTAAAAATAAGGGACCCGCGAGCCAAGGATTTTGCTCCAAGATTTCAAACGATCCCCTTCCTTCCTTTTCTAACAAAGCCAGCTGGCTTTTCTTTGGACTGGAAAGGTAACAGTTTTAAGCCTGAAACCATGTTTGCAGCAACCGACCTTTATACAGCTGAGCATCAGGATATAGTCTGCCTTTTGCAACCAATTCTGAATGAAAACTCCCATTCCTTTAGAGGATGCGGTTCAGTGTCACTGGCTGTGAAAGAGTTCTTGGGATTACTGAAGAAGCCAACAGTTGATCTGGTTGTAAACCAATTGAAAGAAGTTGCAAAATCAGTTGACGATGGAATTACACTGTACCAGGAGAATATCACCAATGCTTGCTACAAACACCTCCATGAAGCCATGATGCAAAATGAAATCGCTAAGCTAGCAATTATTGAAAAGTTAAAACCCTTTAGCTTTATTCTAGTTGAGAATGCATATGTTGACTCAGAAAAAGTTTCTTTTCATTTGAATTTTGAGGCAGCACCCTACCTTTATCAGTTGCCCAATAAATATAAAAATAACTTCCGTGAACTTTTTGAAAGTGTGGGTGTGAGACATTCGTTTACTGTTGAAGATTTTGCCCTTGTTTTGGATTCTATTGATCAAGAAAGAGGAACAAAGCAAATAACAGAAGACAATTTTCAACTTTGCCGGCGAATAATCAGTGAAGGGATATGGAGCCTAATTAGAGAAAAGAAACAAGAATTTTGCGAGAAAAATTATGGCCAGATATTACTGCCAGATACAAACCTTATGCTTCTCCCTGCTAAATCGCTATGCTACAATGATTGTCCTTGGATAAAAGTAAAGGATACCACTGTGAAATACTGTCATGCTGACATACCCAGGGAAGTGGCTGTGAAACTAGGAGCCGTCCCCAAGCGGCACAAAGCCTTGGAGAGATATGCCTCCAATGTCTGTTTTACAACGCTTGGCACTGAGTTTGGACAGAAAGAAAAACTGACCAGCAGAATCAAGAGCATCCTTAACGCCTATCCTTCAGAAAAGGAAATGTTGAAAGAGCTCCTTCAAAATGCTGATGATGCAAAGGCCACGGAAATCTGTTTTGTGTTTGATCCCAGACAGCATCCAGTTGACAGAATATTTGATGACAAGTGGGCCCCACTGCAAGGGCCCGCGCTGTGTGTGTACAACAACCAGCCGTTCACAGAAGACGATGTCAGAGGGATTCAGAACCTCGGGAAAGGCACCAAAGAGGGAAACCCTTACAAGACTGGGCAGTATGGGATAGGCTTCAACTCGGTGTATCACATCACAGACTGCCCGTCCTTCATTTCTGGGAACGACATCCTGTGCATTTTTGATCCTCATGCCAGGTACGCACCAGGAGCCACATCCATTAGTCCCGGGCGCATGTTTCGAGATTTGGATGCAGATTTTAGGACACAGTTCTCGGATGTTCTGGACCTTTATTTGGGAACCCACTTTAAACTGGATAATTGCACAATGTTCAGATTTCCTCTTCGCAATGCAGAAATGGCCAAAATTTCAGAAATTTCCTCAGTTCCGTCATCAGACAGAATGGTCCAGAATCTGTTGGACAAATTGCGCTCAGATGGGGCCGAACTTCTAATGTTTCTTAATCACATGGAGAAGATTTCTATCTGTGAAATAGATAAAGGCACTGGAGCTCTCAATGTGCTGTATTCAGTAAAGGGCAAAATCACGGATGGGGACAGGCTGAAAAGAAAACAGTTTCATGCATCTGTGATTGACAGTGTCACTAAGAAGAGGCAGCTCCAGGACATCCCCGTGCAGCAAATCACCTACACGATGGACACTGAGGACTCCGAGGGAAACCTGACCACGTGGCTCATCTGCAACAGGTCCGGTTTTTCGAGCATGGACAAAGTGTCTAAGAGTGTCATCTCAGCGCACAAGAACCAGGACATTACTCTCTTCCCACGAGGCGGGGTCGCTGCCTGCATCACCCACAACTACAAGAAGCCCCACAGGGCCTTCTGCTTTCTGCCTCTGTCCCTGGAGACCGGGCTGCCCTTCCACATGAATGGCCACTTTGCGCTGGACTCGGCCCGAAGAAACCTGTGGCGTGATGACAATGGAGTTGGTGTTCGGAGTGATTGGAATAACAGTCTGATGACTGCATTAATAGCTCCTGCCTATGTTGAATTACTCATACAGTTAAAAAAACGGTATTTCCCTGGTTCTGACCCAACATTGTCAGTTTTACAGAACACACCTATTCATGTGGTCAAGGACACTTTAAAGAAGTTTTTGTCATTTTTCCCAGTTAACAGGCTTGATCTACAGCCAGATTTATATTGCCTGGTGAAAGCACTGTACAGTTGCATTCATGAAGACATGAAACGTCTTTTACCTGTCGTGCGGGCCCCAAATATCGATGGCTCTGACTTACACTCTGCAGTTATAATTACTTGGATCAACATGTCTACTTCAACTAAAACTAGACCATTTTTTGACAATTTGCTACAGGATGAATTGCAACACCTTAAAAATGCAGATTATAACATCACAACACGCAAGACAGTAGCAGAGAATGTATACAGACTGAAGCACCTCCTTTTAGAAATTGGTTTCAACTTGGTTTATAACTGTGATGAAACTGCTAATCTTTACCACTGTCTTATAGACGCAGATATTCCTGTTAGTTATGTGACCCCTGCTGATGTGAGATCTTTTTTAATGACGTTTTCCTCTCCTGATACTAATTGCCACATTGGGAAGCTGCCTTGTCGCCTTCAGCAGACTAACCTCAAGCTCTTTCATAGCTTAAAGCTTCTAGTTGATTATTGTTTTAAGGACGCAGAAGAAAATGAGATGGAAGTTGAGGGCCTGCCCCTTCTCATTACACTGGACAGCGTTTTGCAGACTTTCGATGCAAAACGACCCAAATTTCTAACAACATACCATGAATTGATTCCATCCCGCAAAGACTTGTTCATGAATACATTATACTTGAAATATAGTAATATTTTATTGAACCGTAAAGTTGCAAAAGTGTTTGACATCTCCACCTTTGCTGACTTGTTAGCCTCAGTGTTGCCTCGTGAATACAAGACCAAAAATTGTACCAAGTGGAAAGACAATTTTGCAAGTGAGTCTTGGCTTAAGAATGCATGGCATTTTGTCAGTGAATCGGTCAGTGTGAAAGAAGATCAAGAAGAAACAAAACCAGCATTTGCCGTTGTTGTGGATACCCTGAAAGACTGGGCACTGCTGCCAGGAACAAAGTTTACCGTTTCAGCCAACCATCTGGTGGTCCCTGAAGGAGACGTCCTGCTTCCTCTAAGCCTCATGCACATCGCTGTCTTCCCAAACGCCCAGAGTGACAAGGTTTTTCACGCTCTCATGAAAGCTGGCTGCATTCAACTTGCTCTGAACAAAATCTGCTCCAAAGACAGTGCATTTGTTCCTCTGTTGTCAAGTCACACGGCAAACATCGAGAGCCCAGCGAGCATCCTGAAGGCTGTACATTATATGGTCCAGACCTCAACATTCAGAGCTGAAAAGTTAGTCGAAAATGACTTTGAAGCGCTTTTGATGTATTTTAACTGCAATTTGAGTCACTTGATGTCTCAAGATGACATAAAAATTTTAAAGTCACTTCCATGCTACAAATCCATCAGTGGCCGCTATATGAGCATTGCCAAATTTGGAGCATGCTTTGTGCTTACAAAAAGTATCCCTTCAGCTGAAGTGGAAAAATGGACACAATCATCATCATCTGCATTTCTTGAAGAAAAAATGCACTTAAAAGAACTCTATGAGGTGATTGGTTGTATACCTGTAGATGATCTGGAGGTGTATTTGAAACATCTTCTACCGAAGATTGAAAATCTCTCCTACGATGCAAAATTGGAGCATTTGATCTATCTTAAGAATAGGTTATCAAGTGCCGAGGAGCTATCAGAGATCAAGGAACAACTCTTTGAAAAGCTGGAGAGTCTGTTGATAATTCATGATGCCAACAATCGACTGAAGCAAGCGAAACATTTCTACGATAGAACTGTGAGAGTTTTTGAAGTTATGCTTCCCGAAAAATTGTTTATTCCTAAGGATTTCTTTAAAAAATTGGAACAGCTTATAAAACCCAAAAATCACATTGCATTCATGACATCCTGGGTGGAATTCTTGCGAAACATTGGACTAAAATATATCCTTTCGCAGCAGCAGTTGCTGCAGTTTGCTAAGGAAATCAGCGTGAGAGCTAATACAGAAAACTGGTCCAAAGAGACACTGCAAAACACAGTTGACATCCTCCTGCATCACATCTTCCAAGAGCGAACGGATTTGTTATCTGGAAGCTTTCTGAAAGAACTGTCTCTAATACCGTTCTTGTGTCCTGAGCGGGCCCCTGCTGAGTTCATTCGATTTCATCCTCAGTATCAAGAGGTGAACGGAACCTTGCCTCTCATAAAGTTCAATGGAGCACAAGTCAACCCAAAGTTCAAGCAGTGTGACGTGCTGCAGCTGCTGTGGACGTCCTGCCCCATTCTTCCAGAGAAGGCCACGCCCTTGAGCATCAAGGAGCAGGAAGGCAGTGACCTTGGCCCCCAGGAGCAGCTGGAACAAGTATTAAACATGCTGAATGTCAATCTGGATCCCCCCCTTGATAAGGTCATTAATAACTGCAGAAACATCTGCAACATAACAACCTTGGATGAAGAAATGGTGAAAACTAGAGCGAAGGTCTTAAGGAGCATCTACGAGTTTCTTAGCGCGGAGAAGAGGGAGTTCCGTTTCCAACTGCGGGGGGTGACTTTTGTGATGGTGGAAGACGGCTGGAAGCTTCTGAAACCCGAGGAGGTGGTGATAAACCTAGAATACGAGTCTGACTTTAAGCCGTATTTGTACAAGCTGCCCCTTGAACTCGGCACATTTCACCAGTTGTTCAAACACTTGGGCACTGAAGACATCATTTCCACTAAGCAGTATGTCGAAGTGCTGAGCCGCATATTCAAGAACTCTGAAGGAAAGCAGCTGGACCCTAATGAGATGCGCACGGTTAAGAGAGTCGTCTCCGGGCTGTTCAAGAGTCTGCAGAATGACTCCGTCAAGGTGAGAGGTGACCTTGAGAATGTCCGCGACCTCGCGCTGCACCTCCCCAGCCAGGACGGCCGCTTGGTCAAGTCCAGCATCTTGGTGTTTGATGACGCACCGCATTACAAGAGCAGGATCCAGGGGAACATCGGCGTGCAGATGTTGGTGGACCTCAGCCAGTGCTACCTGGGGAAGGACCACGGCTTCCACACCAAGCTCATCATGCTCTTTCCTCAGAAGCTCAGGCCCCGCCTCCTAAGCAGCATCCTCGAGGAGCAGCTGGATGAGGAGACCCCCAAAGTCTGCCAGTTTGGAGCACTGTGCTCTCTTCAGGGGAGACTGCAGCTGCTGTTGTCTTCTGAGCAGTTCATCACGGGCCTCATCAGGATCATGAAGCATGAGAATGATAACGCTTTCCTGGCCAACGAAGAGAAAGCCATAAGGCTCTGCAAAGCCCTGCGAGAAGGACTGAAGGTGTCCTGTTTCGAAAAGCTTCAAACAACATTAAGAGTGAAAGGTTTCAACCCTATTCCCCACAGCAGAAGTGAGACTTTTGCTTTTCTGAAGAGATTTGGCAACGCAGTCATCCTGCTGTACATCCAGCATTCAGACAGCAAAGACATCAATTTCCTGTTAGCATTGGCAATGACCCTGAAGTCGGCCACTGACAACTTAATTTCTGACACTTCCTACTTAATTGCTATGCTAGGATGCAATGACATTTACAGGATCAGTGAGAAGCTCGACAGTCTAGGGGTGAAATATGACTCTTCAGAACCATCCAAACTGGAGCTTCCGATGCCCGGCACGCCAATACCCGCCGAGATTCACTATACTCTGCTGATGGACCCCATGAATGTCTTCTACCCGGGGGAGTATGTTGGGTACCTTGTCGATGCGGAAGGCGGGGACATCTATGGGTCATACCAGCCCACATATACATATGCGATTATCGTGCAAGAGGTTGAAAGGGAAGATGCGGACAATTCTAGTTTCCTGGGAAAGATATATCAGATTGATATTGGCTACAGTGAGTATAAAATCGTTAGCTCTCTTGACCTGTATAAGTTCTCGAGGCCCGACGAGAGCTCCCAGAGCAGAGACAGTGCTGCCTCCACACCGACCAGCCCCACAGAGGGCCTCACTCCTGGCCTGAGGAGCATTCCTCCTCTCTTTTCCGGCAGAGAGAGCCACAAGACTTCATCTTCAAAGCACCATTCCCCCAAAAAGCTCAAGGTCAATTCTTTACCGGAAATCCTCAAAGAAGTGACATCCGTGGTGGAACAGGCTTGGAAGCTTCCGGAATCGGAACGAAAAAAGATCATTAGGCGGCTGTATTTGAAATGGCATCCAGACAAAAACCCAGAGAACCATGACGTTGCCAATGAAGTTTTCAAACACTTGCAGAATGAAATCAACAGACTAGAAAAGCAGGCTTTCCTAGACCAAAATGCAGACAGAGCCTCCAGACGAACGTTTTCAACCTCAGCGTCCCGATTTCAGTCAGACAAGTACTCATTCCAGAGATTCTATACCTCATGGAATCAGGAGGCCACGAGCCACAAGTCTGAGAGGCAGCAGCAAAATAAAGAGAAGTGCCCGCCATCGGCGGGCCAGAATTACTCCCAGAGGTTCTTTGTGCCGCCCACGTTCAAGTCGGTGGGCAACCCGGTGGAGGCGCGCAGGTGGCTGCGGCAAGCCCGGGCCAACTTCTCGGCCGCCCGGAATGACCTCCACAAGAATGCCAACGAGTGGGTGTGCTTTAAGTGCTACCTGTCCACCAAGCTAGCCCTGATTGCCGCGGACTACGCCGTGAGGGGGAAGTCGGATAAAGACGTGAAGCCCACGGCACTCGCCCAAAAGATAGAGGAGTACAGTCAGCAGCTCGAGGGGCTGACGAACGATGTGCACACACTGGAAGCCTACGGCGTGGACAGCTTGAAGACAAGATACCCCGACTTGCTCCCTTTCCCGCAGATCCCCAACGACAGGTTCACCTCCGAGGTTGCGATGAGGGTGATGGAATGTACTGCCTGCATCATCATAAAACTTGAAAATTTTATACAACAGAAGGTGTGAAGGTGTTAAAGGAAGGAAGCAGAGGTGGGTCTTGGCTGCGTGGTTAGCGCAAGCAGAACCCGCTGCCCCATCAGTATAATATTTTATGCCAGTTGGCGAAGCACATTGCAGATTGTTCGGAAAGAACTTTGGAGTTGTTGTTAGCATGGATGCCAACCGAAAACCTTAGCTGAATCTAAAAGAAATTGCTCTTGAGGGTGGTGTGGACTGCAGAGCAGCTGGATATACCTGAATGATTGGGAGAGCACAGTTTCAGCCTGCACTTTATATAACCAAAGCTTTGCAGTTTGTTAAGAGTCTGTATACATCTCTGGTTAGGATGAAGTTAGTTTTGTGTTTTAAGCAGCTAATGAAACACTGGTTTAAACATATAAGGGGAATTAAGTCTTTGTAGCTTATCATTTTTTAAAGCGAACCCTCTTAGATGCATTATTTTCTTATCAGCTGGCTCTGATTATGAATTTGTGGCAGTTTTACATCTTCAATACTCAGTGCATTTAAAAATGGTACAGTATTTTAATCCTGAATATGACTTGACCAAGTGTGAGGGTAGTCCTTCCCAGAGTGCACTGCGTGCACTTTACATCTTTCTTTTAAATGGTTTTTTATACTTTGTGTTTACAGGTTGTGAAGATAGCATACAGGAAACTCAGAGTGGTGGCAGTTCTTATAACTGATGTTAATATTATTTCTGGAGACTGCTTGCCAGACATTTTTCAGCTGTTAGAAGCCTTTATGTTTGTGCATACATTTTTCATAAATGTCATAATTTATATAGTGTGGTTGAAAAGGATGCAATCTTTATTGTCTAAAGGTGCTGCAGTTAAAAAAAAAACAACAAAAACCATTGTCCTTCAGTATGGCACTTAGTGGAGTTCTTTTTTTTTTTTTTAACTTTAAAAACATTTAAAATGGTTAAAACCATTGTGATATCTAGTAGTTTATAAAAGAGGAATCATCAACCTCCCCGTGGATGATCAGAACTGACATTTAATTTTCATTGTGTGTAAGAGTCTCACATACTTATTTACTTTAACAAGTTTCTTTTGCCGAATGTAAAAGAAAGATAATGGTCATTAGTTGATAGCAGTGTACTGGCTGTAAATGATGCTAAGTATAATATTTTATGCAATTAAGGGCTTACAGAACATGTGAAACTTTTTTTTACTCGTATTGGTAATACGGAATGTTTGCACCTCTGCAATTGTATTGCTTCGGGATGTGAAATTATGTAACTATTTCTGCTGTTATATTAAGTGCCATAATTTTAATAAAGCAAAATGTACATATGACATCATTGTAATGAGTATTTGAGTAATAGTTCATTGGAAATCAAACTCAGTATCTTCCTGTATTAAGTTTTGATGTGTGAGTTTGTGTGTGCTTATTGGGAGTGTTAGGGTAGAGTGTCCTATATGTTTTTTTGCTGGGATTTTACAGGTCGCTTTCTCAGGATCAATGAACCATAAAGGGCTTGGTATATTTGAGGTTTAGTAGGTGCTTCTTGACTTAGTTAAGAGTTGATTTCACCTTTTCAGGGGATAAGGTTTGTTATCCATATGGTGTGCCCGTGTATGTGGAAATAGACACTTGTATATGGTTCTCTTGGTGGTGGAGGCTGAGTTGATGTTTCCCTCGCCCCCAAGGAGGATGCATGTTGGGGTCATTAATACCTGAGCCCTGGCAGATCTGAAGTGTCTGTCTTTACCGCTGAGGCCCGAGTCTTTGGGGGCGTGGCAGGCAAGGGCTGAGGACTCTGTCCAGAGCTGCCGAGTCAGGGAACTTCCTTTGGACTTCCCGAGTGTCTGCTGCTTTGACACTTAGATTTGGCACTTAGAATATATTTTCTTGCTTTTGAAGATCAAATTTTACGTAGGAAACCTAGTGTCTGGCCTTGGTCACAGTTGATCTAATTGGAGTTTTGTGTTTTTCCAGACTTAAAAAAAAATGCAGGCTCACAGTCCCTTGTATTTACTCTCAGTGTGTTTCAGAATTTGATTTTAGGAAGTGAATACTACAAGCGGATGTCCCTTTTTAATGAAATGCTGCCATCAGGGCCGAGTTGCTCCTGGAATCAAACACACTCATGTATCTACAGTGAAGCTCCTGAATATTCCCACTAAACTGAATAAATAAACCTGATAAACAGCCTCTTGTGCGTTCAGGACAGGTTTTGCCACCCATAGTTTGCAGCAGACATTTGAAAAGTTTTCATTTATTTGGAGCTTTTGAGATCTTGAAATTGAAGATAAGGAATTCTGGACCTAGTTTATGTGTTACGCTGTTGCATGCTTTCCTGTTCCTTTCCTCGCATTTTGCTTTTCTTTTTGAAGGGCCCTGGGAGCTGTCTGCATGGGTGTGGGCTGCTGCTCCTGCATTGTGTGCATCTGGGAAGGGGAGTGGGGTCTCTGCTGTGACAGCTGTCCCCAGCTGGGTGGCCCAATTGTTCATAAGCGCCGTGAGGAGACCAGTGAGAAAACTGCCCAGTACAGTGAGCTCACAGAGCAGGGAGTGCTGAGCGCCCAACGGTGATTTGAGGGAAATGTTAAAATAGTGCTTAGCAAAATGCAGGGACGTTGTTGGTAGGTTCACTTAGGTGTGGGTGGGGTTTGCTTCCTCCCCGGGTGCCGGTTGACGTTTTCTGTGCTTGAAGTGTTTTGTTGAGCTCCAGGGTAACGTTTGCAGTGCTAGTAGAAGACAGCAAGTATAAAAGATGTTTATTAGTTATGCATCCATCAGTTCCACCAGAGAAGCAGAACCAGTAGAGCATGTGTGCATGCATGTGAAAAAGCTGACTTCCAGGAACTGACTAGGGGTAGTGGAGGCTGCAGGGCCAGAGCTCGCAGGGCAGGCCATGGCCTGGGTGTGTGTGGGCAGGAGCCGGCAGGTGGGTTGCTTAAAACACCTTGCTACCTTTTTTTTTTTTTTTTTTTGAGTTGGAGTCTCACTCTGTCGCCCAGACTGGAGTGCAGTGGCCGCTCCCGGCCACTGCAGCCTCGACCTGCTGGGCTCCGGCGATCCTTGCCACCTTTTAAAAAGACTCTTGTTTAATTTTTTTTTACTTAACGCCTTAACTTAGCTTCTTCAATTTTTCCGGGTGGGTGCTGGGGGGGATGGTACATGTGCCAACCTGGCTGTGGGTCAGACCTCAGATGGGTGTGGCTTGGTTGTCTACTAACATTATGGAGTTAGTCGACTCATAGACTAAGCCTTATTATTTAAAAATAAGATATGTGGTGTTTACAATGGCTGCTTCTCTCTTTTAGAGCTAATAAGTGGCTCTGAAATATCCTCACTTACTCTGAATACAAAATCCAGGCCTCTAAACAGACAAGACGGAATAGACAGTGCACCGTCTGTTAAAAGTACACTTTCACTTAGCTGTGCCTCTGGCTCACCTGCTAATACGATATAAAGCTGACTTGGTTTCCAAACCGCAGCAGACTTGAAGTGGAAGTTACAGTGTGGAGAAGACTGCCCAGCCTGCTAACAGGTGATGTTTCAAACTGGGGAAGGAGGGAGACAAGGAGTGACAATAAGCAGATGAGCCTGAAAGCCTTCGCATGAGGGTTCTGCCCTTTTGAAAGAACAGCGGCTGCCCTCATGTCCTGTTCCTCGCAGGAGCAGAGGCACACCCGATGGGTGGCCCGGGATGGGGAGGGTGGGGGACGGGGACCCAGCCAGTGGGACTGGAGCCTCCTTGAATCTGGTTGCCATAGAGAAGGCCGCACGTGTAACCCCCCTCCACATCGTGAGTGTGGGAGTCAGAGCCACTGGTTCTGCCTGTGACCAGAGCGGTTCGTGTTTTATTCCGCTGTGAGGTATTAGGAAGTCCATTTTACTGTGAATCAAATGTCTTTACTATCAAAGCTAATATTTTGATCTTCATCTTCTTGACTTGTGCCGACCTAGGTCACAAGTTGGCAGAGAAATATGTGTTATTTCTGGATCCCTAAGATATCAACATTCAGTGGTCTATGAACAGAATAAAATGAGGGGGATCCAAAAGCACCCCAAATTATCTTTTCTTTTGGAGAGTGGGCCCCGTGTAATACAGGCTTTCCCTACTAGGCAAGTGTTCTTGGAACCCGTCAGCATGCGTGTACCAGCTGGCATTGTTATGAGAGGCTGAGTTCAGCTTCAGTGAATTCTTTTGGAGATTCCTTCAGCGTCTCCCCTTTTCGTGATGGGGGCTTTACGAGCACCCTGCCCATATTGTGCTGGGTTTTCAGCAGTTTTGGAGCAAAAATGGCATGAACCCCATGCCTCATCCTCCCTATTCGCCCAGTCGCGCCCCAAGTGACTTTTTTGTTTTGTTTTCCCAGATGAAAAAAGTCATCAGAGGGAAATGTTTTGCTGATGTCAAAAAGGTGAAACAAGAAATTGCAGAAGCACTAGAAGGCATTAAAATGGATGAGTTAAAAAACTATTTCGAGCAGTAGAAAAAGCATCTTGATAGATGTCTTGCATCAGAGAGTACTTTGAAGGTGACTGAAGTTTAAACCTGTAAGAATAAATATACACTTTTCAATAAGTACTGGGTTTTTTTAGGTCCCCCTTGTATAATAGGAGTATCTGTCTATATACCTTGATATGTTTATGTATGTTTATATATCTTGCTATATGTTTATAATCAGGACCATAGACCTTCATTGAAAATTTAAATTACATTGCATGATGTTTTTAAGAAGACATACTTATGCAATACATTTAAGAATACAGTCTATCTAAAAACTTGATTTAAAGAAAGGATAAATTCCTTATTCTGGAGATTTCAGCTCTCCGTAACTTCTTTCCAGATGATTCCACATAGCTAAGGAGCAAAAAATAGAATTTAAGCCTTTTACTCAAAAGGTCCTTCCTGTTCTCCCTACTTCCTACTTGATTCTTTTCTTGACCTCACTGTATCATCAAAGCACCAGTTTTTGGAAATGTGAGAACCAAGCTAGTCTATAAATGTTTAGTGAGCCTGTGCTGTGTCAGCCAGGCTTGAAGACACATTTTGTACAAACATGGAACAAAATAACAAAACTATTTACTATGAGAATAGGAACGCTGCAGTAAGAAAGCACGTATTCATCTTAAAATCAATGCTTAATGGAAAAGGTGAGTCACACCCCATCCCCTGCAAACCTTGAGAACTTTAGAGCTTGCTCCTAACTGCTTGGGAAGCGCTGTATTTCTATTTTGCAATTTCAAGTGTTTATGCATATTAGCAATTTAAAAAAAAAGCAAGGAGTTGTTACACATGGGCAATGCTGTGAAATGAACCTCATACTAGACTAGCATTATGAACAGAGTTCACTTTTCTACTTTCTCTTGATTCCAAGACTGTAGAGAATGAATTTGAACTTGTGTTTATAGTTACTAATCTTATTAGAAAGTTGCAGTGCTGTTGGTCTCACCACTGGAGCTATTTGGGGATTTTTATTATAATAACAGTTAAAAACAAACAAATCCCACCTCATTTTGTAATGGGGGGCATTGTACAAAGTGAGTGGGTGGCCCATGCAGAATGAACCTCTTTTCATAGGTTGATGTGTCCCATCTGGCTGATTCAGCGACACGGGCAACCAACTGGTACCAGGCATTTCACAAGCCGTGAGCGTCTGGTGCTATGAAGGCATGTCTAGTCTTGATCTCTCGAGTAGTGGTAAGTGTCCAGCTGAGCAGCTAGGAGTCCCTCCACAGACTAGCCCTTTGATCTTGGCGGGTGACTAGACCCCCTTAGGCCCTCAGTTTCTCCTTCTGTCAAGCGAGTGTTATCTACCTAGACTCACAGATGGGTGTTCCTGGTGCAGTGAGGCAGCATATCAAAGATTTTCAAAGTGAAAACAGCTACGCACATTTTAGGCGCGCATTTTGGTTTAATTTCAGGAGTTACCGTGTGGCCATGTGATTTGTCCTATCTGGGCCTTTGTCACTGGTAACTTGGGGAAAAAGAACACCTGCCTCAAAGGCCTGTTGGGAGGATTAAAGAAAGACACTCAGCTCTGAAGTCTGCAAAACGTGTGTGGGTTTTTATTGCTTACTGACTACATATGTAGGAAGCAAGTCTAGCTTTGTGTGACTTACTCCTCTGACTACTTATTGAAAGTCAGGTGAGCCTTAAATTCCCTTCAAAACTCAAGGCTGTCTAGTGAAACCTAACACGCCGCACTCACCTGGGGCTTGAGTGATGTGAAGGAAACATTGTATAGAACTTTGGGGCATTGAAGTATGGACCTACATTACTTTCAAGGGGCGTCAGATATCCACAGTTGAGCATCATACATTAATTCCACACAGCGACTCAACAGCTTGACATTTCACCATACATCCACATGAGTACAAGGGGTGGGGAGGGAGGCAAAGCAGACAGACAAAAGTCGCAACTGTCCTGGCAGAAACGAATCCATCCATGGAATAAACTTGGAATACACACATTGCTTTGATATTTGCCCGACGTTTGTGTCTAACATTCGTGTGCCATTTTGAGATCGCATATCCTTGTCCAAGCACCTTCACCGGCATGTTTTTTTCTGAGTTCCTCTGAAAGGTGTGTCTTAGTTTCCGTCCACAGCTGCCTCAGTCTTCGGGATGTCCAGCTGCCCCCTGGGGTGGGGTGACTGGAAGCCAGCACCCCCACAGCTCCTTGGGCGGAGGCAGGCGCTCGTGGAGAGGCAGGTAGGTGGCTCAGAGGCAGATGTGGCTGTGTTCCTGGCACGTGGTGCCCACACTAGCAGTGGACAGGTAGAGCTTGCCATCGGGGCACACACAGATCTCATAGAGTCCCTGCGAGCCGCCAGAGGGACCCTGCGTCCCCTGCACCAACTTGGGCAGACACACAGTTTCAGCATCAAGCACAAGCTGTTGGCGAGGAAACGAGAGAAGGGCTGTTAGGGCGGGAATGACTTCAGTCCACAGGAGATTCTCAAAATGTTTCCAACAATCAGCACCTTTTCTCCTCAAGGAAAAGGCAACAGGCAACCGACTTAAGCTGTGTCACAGCCTGGCTCCACTGTGCACTCAG